>JZKD02S0184488.1:283336-310681 GCA_000966675.3 Picea glauca | reverse complement strand
GAGCTTTGAAAAAGAATAAGAGAATGCTATGTTACATTGGTAAAGAGCCCAGAGAAGGTAGCATCAGTAATGTTTTCACATTTAGAGTTTGAAAAAATGTAGAAGAAGACTCCAAGGGGTACCCTTTTTAGAGATAGTCTATTTGGTTCGAAAAAGGGGTAAACTAGCACCGAAAAGACATCTATTCAAAACCATTTTAACAAGTGTGACTAAGACAAGATTACTCGAAAATATTTTCAATTTTAAGGAGTTTGAAAAGAGTTTAACTATGGACTCACAACCTTTTTCTAGATTTAGTCTCCTTAGCCCAAAAAAGTATAAACTTTACTAAGGAGAACTCTCCCAGAGAGATGAATCTCCCGAGTGTACCTTTTTCCTCCATAATCCATAGGTCGGAAAAAGGGGTAAACTCATGCTAGTAGATGTTCTTCTGAAAAAATTTAACTAGTGTGAAGGAACAAGGTCACTCGATGATCTTTTCAATTTTAGGGAGTTTGAAAAGAGCTTAACTATGGACTCCGTTGGGGTTCCTTTTTCGTAAGTAATCTTCAAGGCTCGAAAAGGTGATAAACCAAAACCAAGGAGAATGTTCATTTTTCGTAAATTTAGTCCCTTAGGCCCGAAAAAGGGTTAAACTTATACCTGAGAATACTCTTCTAGTGAATTGAAGTTCCTAGAGTATACCTTTGTTCGTAAAATTGACCATTCAGACTGAAAAAGGGGTAAACTACCATCGGACAGACGTGCCTTCAAGTTTTAGTTTGGAGAGTGTGAAGGGAAACAAGATTTCTCGACAATATTTTCATGATTAGAGAGTCTGAAAAGGGCTTAAAGAAGACTCCAGGAGGTTATGTTTCTTAGTTAATTCGGACAAGATTGAAAACCATAAATGTAGTCTCGCCTAATGTTGCTTTCGGATTTCAAAGAGAGCTTGAAAGACAAGAAAGCGTGCTCATTTTGGGAGTCCTGAGGGTGATGCCAAAAGTGATGGTGCATCGGATGAATGAGTTTCAAAATTGTAATTATGACAAGACTAACAAGGACTACTGAGCCTAAAGCCATTATAGACAGCATGGATGCCAAAATGCAACAAGCATCTATCTAGGGCATCCATGTAAAGGTAGTCTCTACCACCTAATTACAACATTTATAATGAAGCAATGATTGTTCTATGTTGCACTTCGGTGGGATCGATCCTATGGAAAAGAGGAAAACACAACAAGATGCAAAAAGTGGAGGTGGAATCCTAACTTATATGCAAAAGGTTGAAAAAAATGACTTTTACCAAAGGACCTTAAAAAGTGATCCATCTCCCCAAAAGTACCAAAAAAAAAGACAAAGTGCATCGTAACATCCAATAAGAAATTCAAGAATGAAACTAAATGATTTCCAAGACAGAAAAAAAGACAAAAAGGGGTAAAAAAAGTGGCAAAAAGGGCCAAAAAAGTCTATAAATAGAAGCTGACATCTTATTTTCACCATTGCATTTTGAAAATTAACCAGAAGGTAAAAAAGACCCATTTTCTAAAGAATTTGATTATGGGAGCTTCAGAGGATGAAACGAACTTCCTCTCAGATGAAGCACAAACTCATCCCTCTTGCATTTCCATTCTTCCTTTATGCATTGTTTTTTGTTTTTTGGGGGGGTGCGCTCTCCTAAAAAAGGGAAGTGATTGAATCCAATGACTGAGGACATATACTTATTGACTGGCCTCTTGAGGAGAGGGGAACCAGTCAATTTGCGCACTTTTCTCCCTGGGCCCATCAACATCACATACTACATCGGGATGCATTGCAAGGTCGACACTAAGAAGATAGGTTCTCAAGTTCCCATCAACAAGATCACCAACTTGTCACTGAAGGCGATCCTATTTATTATTGGGTAGATCAGTGGATCTGCGGACCTACACTGGGATTCTCGGGTGCACATGTATTATGAAATGCAGTTCCTAGATGCATGTATTTTAGACTACAGTACGACCCTACTCACTTGCATGAAGAGGAAGTTGACAGAGTGCCGAGAGAATAGCAACAAGAACTTTGGGTTTGGCACCATTCTATGCTCGTTATTCTTCGAGAGGGTTCCCAGTATGAGTCTGACAAAGATAGTATGGGGGCATGTGGCCTCCTTCCCAACAGTATGTAGATGGGAAGCATTTCTTCCATGAAAGGGGGGAGGAAGGAACATAGAGGCCTTTGACGACAATTTTTTTTACTAGTGGGGATGACAGATTCCAGTGATAGAGGACTACCCCTACACTGGAATCAACTTCTCTAGAGATCCATACATTCCCATACCTACCGGAGAGGAACGATGAGAGATAGGTACGTGTTTTTTTAGGTTATTTAATTTTTAGTTTCTTTTATATATATCATTTTTATATGAATCAAAGTAATGACATCTATGTATTCTTTATGTACTGACATGGGACCAGTGTGCTTGAAAAACTTCACGAGGAATCGGTGACATCCTCGACCAGAGGCAGTACCAACATCAGTCGATGGACTAACAGTCGTAGGGGGAATTCTAGTTGAAGAGGTTGAGAGAGTTTTGAGCTGGTTGGAGTGGAACCTCACTACGCTCACTTGTACATCTCCCATGGCCAAGATCGAGGATCTCCTGCCATCCATGCAACCTCATGTAGTTGGGGTGTTACGGACTTGGGTCCAACTTTTTCGGCATTTCGCCCAACATCGTTGTTCATTATGGTAGGGCCAATAGGCCCTGAGCTTAGATAGGATGGAATTATTATATGTCGAGGGAACTTTTTGTATATTTTTTAGGGCATAAGCCCCGTGATGTATACCATAGATTATTTTTGAGGCATTCCTTCCCACCTATGTACTCTGACACTTTTGACATATATATATATATATATATATATATATATATATATATATATATATATATATATATATATATATATCTTTTATTGTCTTATGGATCACATTTTTTACAAATGTATGTACATGTGTATGTGTGTGCAACATTCCAATCTAATACTTGATTAACTAGAGTATCTGTCATTTGATTTAATCTCCTAGGAGCATGGATATACGTAATGTAATCAAAGTAACATTCTAAGAGACCTAAGGAAACATTGGTTTAAAGTAGGATCATAAACGTGGTATACTCCATTTAACTGGGACACAACTAGATAAGCATCTAAGTAGACCTGGAGGTGAGAGATACCATGTGACAAAGCGTCATGAAGAAAATCTATCACTGTGTTGTACTCGATGACATTGTTTGTGGTGTTAGCTAGACAGATACCTCTGGAAGACAACAACTGGCCTTGAGGAATGGAAATCACCCAAGCTGCGGAAGCAATCCTCCAAGTGTGTCAGCTAGCGTCGTTTGTCAACCAAAATAACACCTCTAATTCAATTGACATTTTCCACAGTGAGACAAATGGCATAAATAATGACATGTCCATAAAAGAAAAAGAAAATAAGTTGTATAGAAACTATACATATGTACAAGAAGTCACTTAGGCGACCAACCTAAGAGTAATACTTCTTGCAGTAGAGCCCATTTCTAGGATTTGCCATGGAATTTACCTCAAATTCAACCAGCCGATAAGATCCCTTATTTAATAACTCTTTCACAATGAAAGGCTCAAACCACATGGGTTTGAACTTTCCTACCCCCAGGGAATCCTTTTCTTGGTCGTAGACCAGGACAAGTTCGCCTTTGGAGAAAATATGAAGATGAACGGAGCGATCATATTGGCACTTGAATTGTTTCTTATGAGCCTCGTTGGCCAAGGCTGCATCATGGAATTTCTCATCAATATGCTCAAGATATAACAAGTGTTCCTCAAGTGGTCAAGTGTCTGGAAGTAACTCTATTGCCAACTTTAAAGACATGATGTGGCACTCAATAGGCAAGACTACTTCCATCCTATAAACAAGTTTAAAAGGTGAGAAACCGGTGGTAGTATTTACAGACATTCGGTAGGCCCATAATTTCAAGTACAACATCAAATGCCAAGTTGAATTGGAAGAATTGATCGTTCGTGGAAGAATAGTCTTGAAGGAATTATTCATAGCTTCCACCTGACCATTCACTTGTGGATAGTAGGGTGATGAATGCTCTTTCCCCAACCCAAGATTTGATGTTAACTCAGACATCATTTTTTTTTGGAAGTTACTGCCATGGTCAGTGACAATCTTCTTCGGGATGCTGAACCTTGCTACTATCTGGTTAAAAATGAAAAGAGAAGTTGTTTTTCCATCATTGTTGAATGTTGGCATAGCCTCGACCCACTTTGTTAAGTAGTCTACCGCTACGGTGATATAACGATTCCCCTTGGCTGAAGCCAAGTGACATGTAGTAAAATCAATCCCCCACTTAGTGAAGGGAATAACAACGATGACGGGAAACATGGGAGTAGGATGTGCCCTCATATTCCGAGAGAATATCTAACATGGGTGGCACTTCTTAACCGACTCAACGCAATACTTAATTAATGCAGGCCAAAAGTCACCGAATCATAGAATATTTTGGGTTGTTGCCAACACAGAGAAATGAGCACCACATGCTCCAGTGTGAGAGTCATTAAGAACGATTTATTCTTCCTCGTGTATAAGGAACTAATGAAGAATGCAATCTGCACCGCAACGATACAAAGTTTCATCGAGTATGAGATAGTTTCATTCCTGATGGTGAATTCGTTGACGCTCGTCGCGGGAAGCAAAAGTAGGACACTTCAAATTATGGAGATAGACTAGTATATCTCCATACCAGGGGTCTGAAGATGAGATCAAAAAAATATCTCCTTTAATAGGTGATTCTTCAGGCGTAACATCACTTTATTTGACCGGAAGTTCTGAAATGAGTTCCGCAAATACCATCGACTTTTTGGATTTCAGGGAAACAAAATCTAAGTCAAATTCCTGGAGGATTACAATCCATCTAATGATATTTCCGTCAATGACCCATCATGTCAACACATATTGAAATGGATTCACAACAACAATGATGGTGGTCTTGTGAAGAATAATATAATGACGGAACCGTTGGACAGCATGGACTGCTACCAACACAATTTTATCAACATGGGAATAATTGAGTTTCATCCCAACCAAGCCTTGGCTCAGGTAATAAATCACATCTTGCTCGAGCATATCGTCCTCTTGACCCAAAACCATGTCAACGGCCGACTCTTCAGTGACCAAGTACAATAATAAATATTTATTATAATTGGGATGTCGGAGCAAAGGGACAGATGTAAGGGTCTGTTTCAACGTTTCAAAAGAGAACTGAGAGACTTCGTCCCAACAGAAAGGGACTCCTATTTTCAATAAACGCATGAACCCTTTGGTGATCTCAACACAATTTTTGATAAAACACCGAAGAAAGTTCACTTTCCCCTGTAATCTCTGAAGCTGGGGTATTGTGCATGGGGGAGGCAACTGAACTATCGCCTCAACCTTAAGAGGATAGACCATGATCCCTATTGTCGAAACTATGAAATCTAAAAGATGACCCGACGTCATGCAAAAACTTCATTTGTTAATATTCAAGTGAATCTAATAGTATTTACATCATTCGAATATTAGTCAGAGGTTTGTGGGATGATCAAATATCTTGCGAGAGCATGATGCTAGATCATCAAGATAAGCCTCGACTATATGTCTAAGTTTGTGGAAAGCAAAAGACATGGCCCATTGGAAAGAGGCTCCAACATTTTTCAGTCCAAAAGACATATTTTGATAAGCGAATGTGCCCCAAGGATAGATAAAATTTGTTTTATGTTGGTCTTCAGGTTTGATCTGAATTTGGTTATATCCCGAAAAACCATCCATGAATGAAAAGACCTCACAACCTGTACATTCATCGACAATATGATCAATGAATTGGGTGGGAAAATTATCTTTCGGATGGGCCTTGTTCGAGTCATGGAATTCCATGCACAAACGAATTGTACCCTATTTTTTGTTAACCAGAATGAGATTTGACACCCATTGTGTCAACTGTATGGGGTATATGAAACCAAATTTAAGCAATTTCTCTACATCATCTTTAATAGTTGTCTCTTTTCGAGGATTCACTAGACGAAGCTTCTATCGGACTGACTTGGCATCAGGATAAGTCATTATCTCATGTTTGATGATTCTTAGATCGATTTTTTCCATTTCCTCATTAGACCAGGCAAAAACGTCATAGAATTCCTTAAATAAGTCTGTATAAATTCAAATCTCTTCAGGGGAGCAGTCTGCTTCGACGAAAACATTATCCATGACGCCAACAATTCTGTAGATATCTATAAGGATCGCTTCAATGATACTTTCCATATTACTGTCGGCATAAAATGTGTGCATAGCCAGAGGATTAATAGGAAAAGACCTATCTCCAGTCATAGTCAACACAAATTCACCTACCTTTATTCTTCTTAACTCAAGGAGGAAATAAGATTTGTGATGGAGTTCATCCCAGGGTCTGTTTGGACTAGTCAATTCCTCAAGAATCCCCTCATCTGAGGAAAGACTAGGTCTAAATAATTTTTAGGGGTGAGGGAAACTTGATCCCAAATAGGCTCAAGAACTGGATCTAACTCCTGTGCGAGAGTTAGATCGGGGTCGACTGAAGATTGTTGGACAATACTATACGTGACTTCTACTGCTGAAAAGGGCATGGTCGTGCCAAGATGCCATGTCCGTTCCATTGAGGTTGATGGAGAATAAAGAGTCCATGGATCATGAAAGTAAGTCCTTCAGAATGATGACACTTGAAAAATATCATCCTTAGGTTGTTTGGGGGAAACCGATATAAGATTGACATAGCCAGAAGGAGGTGGGTAATTGAAAGTACCCATCAATGATGGACACAAACCAACCCCTACGTTCATGGTGTCAGGGTGAGGGTTATCAATCATTGGGACCATGGATTCCCCCGATGAAGGGTCGGGATGGGAGAAGGACAACTGGTCAATGGTGACGATTCGGCCCTTGTGTGGAAAAAACAAGACCCAAAAAACTGTGGAAACCACTGAATGCATTGCATAAGTCCAACTCCTTCCTAACAAAAGGTTGTAGTCAAGAGGCACATCAACCACTTCAAATTCGATGCACATGGTCTTCTCTCCTAACTACATGGGGAAAGAAGGGATGGTTCCATGTGGTCTGAAAGAATGACTGTTGAAAGAAGTAAGAAAAGTAGGCGACGAAGACAAAATGGGTTGGCCAATGACCTTCCAACATGCCAATGACATCACACAAGTCGAGGCACCCTTATCAACCACTATACGAAAGATATTCAGAGTAAAATATTTCATGGTGTAAGCCACTACTATCGGAAATGTAACGTGGTAAGGGAGATGAGGTTTCAATTCGGTCGTATCGAGATTGATATTTCCCATATTACAAGTCTCTACAGATCCCAAGGCATATAATAGAGCCTTTTTCTACGAAGGGCAACTCTAGAGGACCTCCAAAGAGGACATAACGCAAGGGGTTTGTGACAAATCCTCCTCCACGGAGTAGTTCTGGGTGACCCTTGCATTCAGATTATGAGACAATTTCTTGAATGCCCCTTTCGAGATGCGTGTCATTGTTTCTCCAGTCATCTTCTCAATATGGAGAGGAATAGGTGGGTTTGTGGTTTTTTTACCCTTTTCGACAGATTTCAACATTTTGTAATCATGTGCCTTGGTCTCTATATAAGTCTCACCTTTCATCATGTAAACATTCATGGCCAAGGTATTACCAATAGACCTGGGGGATCCCTGACTGCCCCTGCCCATGCTCAAAGAGTCTTGAGTCATATTTTACCCATGTGGAAATGGGTTCATCAACACAATAGGTTGTTGCTATGCCACTAACTTCTGGGCCTCTGCAAGTCGAGGGCACAAGTGATTTGAATGGTCCTTCATGCAAAGGTTACATAGATACTTTGACTTTCTCTTCTATGTGTTTCCCCTGCCAGCATTTTTATTAGGCTTCTTATCCCCTTTACCCTTCTTGTTTTGTTTTTTTTTCTTTCCTTCAAGCTACTGGTTGGCCTTTGGGTTCGTCGGATTCACACTATGTACGTCTGACGTTTGGGTAGGGGGAACAATCGAACCTGATGTTTGGTTGTCCGTTATTTGTTTTATCGAAAATTGTTGCAATTGATTTGACAATAGATCAGTGGAATTTCCTTGTGTTGAACCAACTATACCATTGGCATGTAGTCCAGACTTTTGTCTGGACTTGTCGAGGATGGAGTGTGGTGCATATGGAAAAATATCATAGAGTAAGCTAGACTGAGAGTATATCAGTTCGAGATGTTGTGCTCTCATTATCACCTCCTCCTCTAAAAACACTCTCAAAGTTGCAACGTCCTTGGATAAAACTGGAACCAAAGACTTCAGGAACCACTCTAGAAAGAAAGTCAGTGGGACCTGTACCTTAATCAAGATCTTCTGACATCTCCATTATCGGATGTGATCAGAGATATGATCGAACTTAGTCTTCTTAAAGTTGGCCAGCAATTCGGTGCCGACATCGTACCTCATGGGTAGTTGGAAATGGTTTAGGAATACCATCACCAAGTCACTAAAGTAAGAATATCTTGAGCGGTCGAGCTTGATGTACCATTTCGCAACACCCCCAATAAGATTGTGTTGAAACAGGCGCATCTCTACAGAGTCATCTCGCAGCGAGTTTTACGAGCACCATGGGTGGAAATTTGTCACGTTATCACCCAAATATTTTCCAGGCTTGCCTTCAAATTTTGGAATATTCAAGGGAAACTTAGTCGACATGGTGGGCCAACGCAGATCATGAAAAATTGGGTCGTTAAGCAACTTTGACAAGTCTGGCAGATGTAACATTGCCAGAAATAGTAGTTTGGGTTGGGTAATATGTCCAGGAAAAAGGGGGCATGGATTTTGACTCGCACCAGGTTGTTAGGAAAAGTGATTGTTGGACAGGGCTCTTGTGGACAACATGGACTTCACCAGCGTATGGAAACTGTGTTTGCTGGGATATCGTGGGATGATTCCCATAATTGGACGATGTAGGTTGGGCGGGGATTTCTCCCTACATTATGTTCCAAATATTTCAGAAGGGGTTTCCCCTAGCTAATGTGACGGGCACAGGTATTGAGCCTTGCCCTGGGTTCCATTGACCATGGAAGGGGTTTCCCCTGAACGACATCCCTTGCGAGGGAACTGATCCCTGCAAAGGATTCCAAATTCCTTGTGAGGAGAAAAATCATGCACTTTCCCCTTGTTTAGGAATAATACCCTGCACAGGATTTTGTTGTCCAAAACCAAGGTTTCCCCCAGCCGAGATGACAACTAATGAAAAAGAATTATTTCCAAACATGTCAAACAAAGAGAATGAAATGGATCCCACCGGTGTAGTGTAAGACGAGGATCCTAAACTACCTACTCCAAACAAGTTGTAGTTAGCACTCGACCCAATGGGTTGCTGGAAAGAACCACCAAGCGAGGGGGATAGAGGAGGTATATGACTCACTAAAGACACCAAATAGGTCGATCAAAAATTCAAATACTCGCCTGAAACCCTTTCATAAGTAAACACAAGAAACTTTTAAAAGACAAGAAAACTGGAATCTAACCCAAGCTATGAATGTAAAAAAAGAGGCACTGAACTCTGTCAAGAAACGCTGAGAAGTATAAAAATCAATTAGGAAAGAGGTTGGTTGCCTCTTTTTCAAAAACATTTTCTTGAACCACGTATGCTACTGTTTTTTCAATATCCTACGTATGTTCATGGGTTTTTTACTATACAGGGTGTGTATGTACGCGAGATGACCCACTGTAGGGCATGTACACCTCTATATTTCCTCAAAAAAAGAAATAAAATAGACAGACTCGCACTGCAGAGACAACTAGTATGGCACCAAAAGGTGACCAAAATCCCTTAAAAGACTCAACAGACTCAAAAAAAACTCGAAAGGTAGAAAAATCAATCAAACACCCAAAAAATCCCCTAAAACCCTAGAGGCTTCCCTAGTATGGTCACCAGATCTTATAACGGGAGAAACCCCCCCTATGACTACATTAGGGTTCATAATGTAGGCAGATCAACAACCATCTAAAATTCAACTAATTCTCTAACTATCCAAAAATACCCAAGACTCGTACAAGAAAATCAAAGATGATAAGGATCTGGTAACTATACCTCTACTCTGCGTCCGGTGATGATCCTCTCATGCTTGAAAGCTTCGCTGGCTGCATGCCTCCTCCCAAGGTTGGCCTACATTCTAAGAAAGAAAAATAGAAAGATACAAGCATCCAATTCATATACAAATTAGGGTTAGACGTTAGAATATCAAAACATAAACCATTAAAAACATTCAATACACCATGATTTGGGACATGAAACTACTTCTTTTATTTATAACTCAATGATTATACCTTTTACAACCAAATCTGGCTACTACTCCACGAACTTGGTCTAGGCTCTGCTTCACCAAGATCCAAGTGCACCTTTGTATGGATTCTCCTATCAACCTTCATATCTCTTCTTGGGAAGTGAATGGGTTTCTGATGGAGGAAGAAGGGCTAATTGGAGAATGTTGAGGCAATTCTCACAAAGGGGTTGCAATTACTTGGGGCAAGGAGGGGATGTGAAATGAGCATAGTTTCACTTTTATTATGTCTATATATTGAATGAGACCCGAACACCTCATTTTGTATGACAAAAGGATGGTTATTCCATTGGGTGATGGGCTATAAGCGGTGGATTAGTTGGGAAACTACCCAATAGCCCGTAATCTCAACGAATTCCTTGCAACTTTTATTTTTTACAAGATTTTCAAGTATATGTGGGATGTAATGGTGCTACATGAATATGTATGCGGGCTATAGTGGTGTAGAAAGAATATGTACATGGGAAGTATTGGTGCAGAGTGTGTACATCTTCAAAAACTGGGTTTTGTAGAAGAGAAACTCAGTAGTCGCTTGGCAAAAAATGCAAGTAAGAAGGCCAAAGTCTAGGTATGCATGTGTAGAGAAATTTAGGGTTATAACATAAGTGACACAATATTTTGAGAAAGGTACAACAATTTTATCATTAAGGATTTTAGAAGAATCATTTAGATTAGTGAGGAAATCAACACCATGCTCATTATTTTCGAAGAGTTGCAGATAGTCTTGATTATGAGGTATTGAAGGCATGAAAATTCTCTTAACAAGAAATGTATTTTGATTTTGGAATCATATTATTTGAAAATATATGTTTTCACTACCAATTAATCAAACTTTTGATTCTTATCTCGAGGAATGAAAGATATATTAAATGAGTTAAAAGAGTCCATGAGTTCGCATGCTCTTTTTGCATTGTATTTCATATTTTCTTTCTTGATTTTATATTTCTTTTTGATATGGTTTGTAACAAATCTTGAGTCTCTAGTTACTAACATATTTTCCACTTTCATATGGAATGTGAGAATCATTCCTTATATTAGTGATTTATATTCTTCTTTGTTATTGGTACATGGAAATTCAAGTCCGGTGGCATGTAGATATATACCATACTGAGGACTTTTAAAAATGATCCCTACTCCATTTCCAAAATTAGAACAAGCACCATCAAAACTAATCTTCCAGAAACCTTCAAAATAATTTTCTTCATCTTCCTTAAGAGGTTTTATTTTTTTTTTATTGAGAACAACATAATTTCCAATTCCAATATCAATATAATTTTTCATTACTTTGTTCTCTTTATTCTTGAAGGATATAGGCTTTATGTTTTCTCCGGGACCCTAACCATTGTCTCATATTTACTCAGAAGCATCATATAACTTCCATCATTCATAATATATCCTCCAATTAATGAACACGAGTCTCTTGCTAATACAAATCCATATGCTAGAGGAAAATACAAAACTATAATAGTGAAAACTATTGTGATGTGAGGTGTTGCATTTATCCGTGCACATAAATATTTTATTTCACCATAGGCTCAGAAATTTCTTGAATCAATAACATATATAATTTCTCCAGTATCATAGTATTTTTATATCCCATTTGGTTCACACCTGTTCAATTTACACCTATGCATTGTGCGCAGTTGTTTCTTCGACAGCTGCACATTAGTGCATAGCTGTGTAGAGAACATGTGTGCATGAATGTGCACCTATGGGTGTGATAGATGTGCATTGATGCACATCTATTTCTTTGAAAACTACGCATTGATGCTCACTTGTGTGAAGAACAAGTGTGCATATGTGCACACCTGTAGGGGGTGACAACCGCGCACTTGAGGCAAAGATGGGGATTTTGAAAAAACTTGTATTTTTTGAAGATTTTTGTTAATGAATTATGATGGATGATTAATTGTTGTTTGTGTGAATGCAGGTGATCAGTTTAGCATGCAATTCCACTAGAGAGAGTGGGACTAGGAGTGAATCAAGGAGGTGATAGGAGATGAGCCAGGCATTCGGGGACCCTTGGTAGCCTATGGGTTGCTCAAGTTCTTCGACTGCCCACTGATACAATCGCAGGAGTACCTGCTTCAATGTCTGATTTCAATGTGGAAAACTGATCTGCAGTGCTTCATTATGCGGGGGCAGTAGATGATATTCTCTACTATGGAGGATGTCTATTTCTTGACGGGGCTCCCTTTCCAGGCAATATCCCTACCTGTTGATCCCCAGTTGCCAGGGGATGTACACTTGGTATATTTGGCATGGAGGTATTGTTTGGGGCCAAACATTATGTCAGGTACAATCATCTGTATCAAGGCGATGGATGCACTCTTGCATCAGTGCATCGCAACGATGATTTTGAGGATCTACGGATCCTTAGCGACTCAGCAAATCAGTGGTGGTCAACTGAGGATTATGCAGAGAGTATTGGATGGATGTTTTCTCGCATGGGGCTTGATGTTGCATGATAAGATGATGGGGAATATTAACCAGTGTTGGACCACCAACTCTGGTGAGTTTTCCTTTGGATCTATCTTGGTGGCATGGTTTCTGGAGAGGGTGCCCATGTTGCACCCTAGAGTGTTTTTACCTGCTGATGGGGCACAAGAGCCATGACTGATGTGATGGGCATCAATTTTGATGCATCATGGAGGGGGGGAGGGTGGCCACTATTTTACGACCACATTGGCATGTGTGTGGCACCATATCCCATATATCATACTACAGTTCCCATATGGTGGGATGGACATCTGACATGACCCATAAATGGTGTTTCCTCATGGAGAGGATTGGGACCGGAGAGGTATGTTGGTGTACTTATGTGTTGTGATTTTTATAGTGTGGCATACATTTATATGTATGGATGTTGATTCTATCTTTGTTTTTGTTATTGCATATGTGGGGCCAAGAGGCAGAGAAGTGTAGCTGGTTGGAGAGATGTGGGTGGGAGAGCAACGTCCGAGAGACGAGGATGGTGCAAGTCCAGTATATGAGGCGAGAGCCAAAAAGAGGCATAGATTTGATGATCCAGGTGCAGTTCCCTCGCATGCACCTCAGGAAGAGGCTGGAGGGGGTTTAGAGGATTTTCGATAGTGGTTGGAGGTGGTACTACAGGGTGTGCCCAAGGGCATGTGGTCCCATATCCAGGACAAGTGAGTCCTAGAGTAGTGTGTGGGTGGCCCTGTAGAGTTGCGAACCCTGATCTGTAGAGAAGCTGTAGTGAGGGTAGCGATGACTGGGCGACTACCCCCAGAACTGGAGGACCCCTAGCTAGTGGGGTACCTCCTGCAGGACCTGGTGGTGGTTTTATGGGGGAAACTTGAGTGTTATGTTGTATATTTTTGTATTTATATAGGTATGTGAGCCCATTTTGTAGAGTGTAGTGTGACACCCATTTTTTACCTATAGGGGTGTGCTTTTGTTAGTGGGTGTGTTGAGTCACATTTTTTGTGTATAGGGGAGGGGGGGGCGCTGTGTTTTGTTTTTTGTTTTTTTTTTTATATTTATGAAACATTTAAATATATATATATATATATATATATATATATATATATATATATATATATATATATATATATATATATATATATATATATATATATATGGATATACATGTTTGGGATCGTTATGATGTTTACATGTGATGATATTTTGTTATGTTTTTATGATGCCTAATCTATATGGTGTGATAGTCTTTTCATGGTTTATGTATGTGTGATGATGTCTTGATCTGAAATGACAATCTAACACTATGTTAGCCATGTCATCTATTGTTTTATTAAATTTTCATGGAATATGTGTAAATGTAATGGAATCAAAGTTTCGAGATAAGAGTCTAACTTGTAGGAATTTGTGAAAGAGGAAAGGATCGTGGACACGGTACACATTGTTGAGTTGCAGTACAACAAGTTGGGAATATAATAAGACGCTAAGGTGATGAATGTGGCGGTGACTGGCCTCAAAAAAGAGGCCAATGAAGGCTACATATTATCCTTGTTTGTTGGTTGCAGAGCCCAAACATATGTCGCCGCTGGAGTGGAGTAGTTCATGTGAGGGGGTGTAGAGGGCCCAAGCAGTCAAAGCGAGATTTTTTGTCCAACGAATCGCTCCGTCAACTTAATCAATGTGGTAGGTGCATGGAGGATGAATATATCAATAACACAGAGGGTAGATCAGACATGAGGCATGGAGGGAACAAAATAAAACTAAAAAATCTACAAATGTGTATAAAAGAAAAATCCTAGTGTAGAATGACTACGCTCAGGCGTAAAAATTCTTTAAGTACAACCCTTTGACATGTTCTTTGAGAGGATATTCTTCTAGAGAGTCCAAGATGTATGTGAATTTAGTGAGGCAGTGTTGGACGATGTAGGGTTCGTGCCATAATGACTCGAATTTCCCATGACCGAGAGTATCGTGAGTGATATCGTAGGCTAGGATGATATCTCCTTCATTAAATGAGTGAAGGTTGACATGGCCGTCAAAGGTGGCCTTCGACCATTTCTTAGCTACCTCATTGTTTTGTAAGGAAGACCGATGATATTCATCCAGTGACTCTAAGTTCATCAAGCGTTTATCCATTGGAGAAGTTTCAGGTAATAGTTCGATGGAAGTGCACAACGTGGGAATTTCACACTCGATGGGGAGGGTGGATTCAATCACATGGACGAGATGAAATGGTGTAAAAATGATGGAAATTTTTAATATCGTGTGATAATCCCATAATGATGAAAACAACATATGATGTCAATTAGTCTTATGTTTGTTGACAATGAGTTGCAACATGGTTTTGAGGACTTTTTTGATAGCCTCAACCTTTCATTTGGACTGAGGGTAATATGGGGAGGAAAACTCATGGGAGAAGCCTAACCTTGAGGAGATTTTGACGAAGATATCGTTCTCAAAGTTTTTACTGTGATCGGAGACTAACTGTAGTGGAACTCTGAAATGGGTAATGACGTGGTTGAAGAAAAAATGTGTTGTTGTGTCAGCAATATTGTTGAAGGTAGGCATGGATTCAGCCCATTTGGTAAAATAATCTATTGCCATGATGATATACTTGTGTCCATTGCTATATGGAGGATTTCAAGTCATGAATTCTATGCCCCATTTGCAGAAGGGACCAATAGTGATGACTTGATGTATAAGAGAAAGTGTTGCTCACTCTTTGTTTTCATAAAGTTGGAATTTGTCACATCACTTGACAATGTGGATGCAGTCATGAAATAATGTGGTCCAAAAGTATTTAGATCGAATGATTTTTTGGGTGGTGGAAATCTTTCAGAGGTGGCCACCGCAAGTGTCGTTATGTAAATCATTCAAGACTCTGTCTGCTTCATCGATGGTCAAATATTGGTAGAGTATGGTGTCGACCCCATGTCGATACAATATGTCACCGATGAGGAGGTATCGAGGGGTTGGATGGTGAATGCACCGAGGATCATCTCGAGAGATATGAGACCTAAACTTCTGTGTATGAAGGTAGATGAGGAGTTCTCCATACCAGGGGTCATCCGAAGGGATGTAGAAGAGGTGTTCGTCGAGAAAATTCGTATTAATGGGTGAACCTATAGTGACTTAGGGAAACGTCATAATGAGTTCGGCAAGAACAAGTTCTTTCTTTCTTTCGGGAATTGAAAACTATAAGTTGTATTCCTAAAGGATGGCGATCCACCGGGAAAATTTACCATTATTTTTCCGTTGACTAAGAAAGTAATGCATGGGGTTGGAATCTGCCACAACTTTGGTAGTGAGAAGCAAGATATAATGACTCACTTTCTAGACGAAGAGGAAAACTATGAGGGAGAGTTTCTCCTCATGATTATACTTCAGGGGTGGTCCTAAAATATTTTTACAGATGTAGTAAATAACATGCTCATGGCCATCATCCCCTAGTTGAATGAGAACTCCTAATACTGAGACAATTGAGGTCGACAAGTAGAGAATGTAATCACGATTATAGTCAGGATGACTAATCAAAGGGGAATTGGATAGCGCTTCTTTTAAATCATCAAAAGAGGTTTGGTCATGTTCATCCCATCATAATGGGATATCATGACGTAGTAAGTGAAGGAAACCATGCACGCGAGTGGTGTAATATGGGACAAAGCATCGTAAAAAGTTGACTTTGCCTTGTAGGCTCTGCAGTTGGTGCAAATTCCTAGGTGGTGGAATTTCTATGATAGCTTGGACCTTAAGGTGGTCTACAGTGATGTCGTGTTGGGAGACAATGAACCTAAGGAGGTGCCCGAAAGTGATGCAAAATACACACTTGATGGGGTTCAAGAGGATATTGTACTGGCGACACCGTTGAAAGATAATTTGTAAGTCATCTAGATGTTGAGTTCGTTTCCTAGATCAAGCAGTGAGGTCTTCCAAGTAAGTGAGGATTATGTGAGTGAGATCATGGAAAACATAAGGCATGGCCCGTTGGAATGTAGCATCTGCGTTCTTGATTCCAAAGGGCATGACATGATAAAAAAAGGTACCCCATGGGATAGTAAATGTGGTTTTATACTGATCTGCTAGATGGATTTCAATTTGATTGTAGCCAGAGAAACCATCCATGAAGGAAAGAGCCTTATGGAATTCCCAATCATTGATAATTTGGTCAATGAAAGGTGTGGGGAAGTTGTCTTTGGGACAAGCATGATTGAGATCGTGAAAGTTAGTGCAGACGCAAATCGTTCCTTGTTTTTTGTTAACGGGGATGAGGTTGGATACCCATGAAGTGTATGCAATGGGGTATATAAAGCCTACAATGTGTAACAAGTCAATTTCGGATTTGATATCCATAGATTTAGATGGGTGAAGTGGGCATTGCTTTTGACGTATTGGGGTAACATTGGGCCATGTGTCGATGTGATGTTCAACAATAGAAGGATCAAGGTCAAGCATCTGTGTATATGACCAAGAAAACATATTTCGATATTCCTGAAAGAGGGATTTGTAAGCTATGATTTCCTTAGGGGAGCATGCAACAACTATGGTGATCTCTCCTAGTTTGATGGAAATGTCAATTTTGACAGTAGTTGAAATGTTGGCCATGTTTTCTTCTTCAAAAGAATTGGGGGCAGTGATAGGGTTGTTGAACCAGTCTATATGCCGTGATGGAATAAAATCCTTGGTTTTGATTGCACATATGGAGCCTTAGCTAGGAGGGTCAAAGGATTCTGGTGACAGAAAAAGTGCTCTGTGATGGAGTGCATTCCATGGGCAATCGGGGGTAGTTGGTTCCTTGAGGATATCTTCGTCACAATGGAAAGTGTAAGAATATAGGGGATCTGGGGAAGTAACATTGGTGACTATCACAGTGTGATTGTCTTTAGAGGGGGTATTGCAACTATGGTGCGATGGAATACTTGACATAAACTGAATGTCCAGATACTGTGGGTTGTAAACTGTGGTCAAGGGTAAGATTTCATGAGGGAAATGAACTAGAGAATTGGAAGGATTTGGGGGAAAATCCTCAGTCAGTCTATCCATGAACCATGGGGGGTTGGGAAGTGACTCAGGCTCAAGGGAGGTGATGTGATCAGTATTTGGAGAAGGAATAGGGGGAATCACTTGCATCACAGGAAGTGAGGTGGTTGGCAGATTTTGAATAAGGGTCGTTTGACGACGCCTGTATTCAATGATCGAAGGACACTGGTATGTGAAATTATCAAGCGAGTCACAACGAGAGCAAGGGAACCTCATTTGTTCGTTGAATGATGTCGTGACATAATGGATGTTAGTGACGTGGGTGCTCGATGATGTGGGTGCAGAAGGGTCTTGATGAAATATTTGGTGTACTGTCGTTAGTTTCTGTCAAAACTATGGTAGCGCAGGGCAATGATGAGTGTAGTGGCCATACTCTAAACAGTTAGCACATGCGAATTTGGTTCACAATCCTTTACTTCCTATAGTAGGGGACACGATGGTAGTACTAGGTGTTCTTGGTGAAGCGACGATCGATGTGGTTGCTTGAGGGATTTGGATCCAATTGTGTAACTCGGGGAGAAAGGGACATCTATTTATGGGGTGTCCCTCTCTCTCGCAGAGTGCACAAAGAGGTTGAACTCAGGGAGGAAGTGGAGCAGTGGGATGTTTCTTCTTCGGTCTACCCCCATCTATTGCTATGGTGCTAGAAAGTGGGGGTGAGGGAGGTGTGGTCGGAGTTAGGACTGAAATCTACATTGGGATTCGCTCTATTTGGGGAGGGAGAGATGCTTGAGGAACCATCATGGGTGGGTGTAGATACCATACTGGAATGGCGAGCACCATGTTGGGAAGGGTAAGATTTGTGGCTACCTGTAAATCTTATACTCCTGGTGAGGGGTAGAATAAGGAAATTTGAGTAATGGCTTGGGGGATTATCTCCCAAACCAAGATTTGACCCTGGGGGAGGGTGAAATCGGGGATAAGTGGTGTCATAGGATTCTCAAAGGATTATTGGGATAGGATTTCTTCCTCTAGTGGTATGTCAGGGAGTGGAGAAGCCTCTGTAGGAGGAATGGTATCTCTAGTTTCAGTTCCATTGGAAGATATGACACACACTTGTGCTAAGGGGTGTATCAGCAGTGGTGCTCCATGGTATGCCCCCAACAAACATGGGTCCTTGAAAATTCTAGGGCCCATATCCATGAGTGGATATGCATCAGAACTAGTGTAGACAAGAGGTAATATGTTATCGATGTTGGAGGAGTGGTTAGGCTCGTAATGTGAAACTTGGTCGATGGTGATGATTTTTCCATTGCGGGGGAACATCATCATTTTAAATACAGAAGAGGCCACTTCCTTCATAGCGTACATGTAGCTACGTCCAAAAAATATGTTGTAATAAAATAGGGCGTCAATAATTTCAATTTTGATAAGGATGGTTTTTCCCCCGAGTTCAATGGGGATATTTTGAAAGAGCCCTTTAGGAAAAAATAGTCATCCATCATCAACTCTCAAAGTGATGGAAAATTGTATTAGCTCAGAATAGCTAAGTTTATACCATACAAGTTTGGACATGATGCATGTGGATGCACCTTCATCAATGATAAATCGATGAACCATGATGTTTCAAATCTTTACTTGTATGTGGAAAGCTACCAAAGCGGGGAGACGAGGTTTCCCACAATCTAGATCAAATGTGATGAGTCTAGTATCAACTGGGTTGACTTCCCCCAATAAGGAGTTCCGTTCATTTGGAAAAGTTTGGAGAACCTCCAATACTGACATGGCTATAGGAGATTGCACCAAGTCATTGACCAAACTATAATTGTGTGCCGCCCTAGCCTGAGGGTTGTTGACATTTTGTCGTAACGAGATGTGAGGGATACGAATGGTGGGTTTAGAGTTAGGGAGGGGAATCATCAAAGGTTTTTCAAATGTATATGGAGATACTTCCAAAGTGGTGGGAGTAGATTAAGGGGGTGTGTTGTATTTACGACTATGCATTTACAGAATAATTTCTTATTCGCTAGTTAGGAGGATATTTCCATCCATCATGTTTCCAAGGTTTTGATATTGTCCCATCTGTGGTGGGGAAGGATGCATCCCCTACTAGGTATTCATCACACCTTGGTGTGGAATATGGTTTTGTAACACAACCGAGGGTGGTTGTTGCAAATACTATTGTGGGGCCTGTTGAGGGGCAGGTGATGTTGGAGGATGAGGCACATTCATAGAATCTTTCATCCATTTGAGGTTGGAAATTTGGGGGAAATGGTGAGTATAATGACCATGCTCACCAGAAAGGGCACAAGGGAAGTTTGTTAAGAGGTTATTGTCATTGTTCCTCCCTTGGAATTTTTTTTTTATTGTCCCCTTGGTGGTTATGGTTACCTTGGTTCTGGTTGCCCCTAACAGGTTGGTTTTGCTAGGGGTTATTTCCACCTAGTCATGGGTTATTATTGTTTCATTTTTTTCTTTATTTTTGGCATTATTCAGTTGATGGGCCAGATTTTCTGTATTCAATTCTTCAAAAATTTGAAATTATTGAATGGGAGAGGGTTGAACAAAGTTAACCCTAGTGTGTGGTTGTCCTTTTGGAGGAGAAATTGGATGTGGAGGACTAGGAAATGGAAAATACGGATTATTTTGTGGCAATGACTTGTTGGGTGCATAGGAAGGTGTAGCGCTTTCACTAGTGCCCATGTTATAATATGAGGTAGAAGGGGTACCTGAACTTGGTTGAGAGGTCGGGCACATCATGGGTGCCAACAATGGTCCACTCATGGGTGGAGGGGGGGGGGAATGATATGGTTGTTGGTACGTGGGAGGAGGGTAGTAAGATGGACCTCCATACATTGATGGGTATTTTAGTGTACCATACATGGGTGATGATTGTATGTACGGATTATGATGTGTTTTGGTACCGATTAATCCATCCGTCGCCTAAGACATCCCAAGTTTTTCTTGGTTGAATGGTACAGGTCTTGGGATGTCAGGTAGTACTGTGTATAAGTAACCTGACTGAGCATAAATGACGTCGTATTGTTGGGCCTTGTTGATGGCTTCCTCTTCTGTTTGGGTAAAGGTGGAGGCCACATCTTTGGCAGGGATAGAAATGAGTGATCTGAGAAACCAATTGAGGCATTGTTCTTTGGTGGTTTCTTCTTTTCATAAACTATGTCACCAACGCCATTCATGAATGTGGTGAACGATATGGATGAGGTTTGTTTACAATCACGGAGAAGTTCTATACCATTGTCATGACGAACTAGTAATTGAAAGAAGGTCAAAAATGTTTTGGCCAAGGATTCGAAAGTCACACGGGACCCTAATTTTTCGTCCACATACCATTTGGCTGATGGAACTATGAGTGTACGCTGAAATAACCTTAAACAGATGAAGTCACCCATGATCTTGTTTTAAGAGCACCATAATTGGAAGGTCATGACATGGTTGGAAGGATCTTCACTCTATTTCCATTCAAACTTGGGAATTTCTAAAGGTAGCTTGGTAGGCATATTGGGCCATGTGGGGTCATGCAATATAGGGTCATTCATGAGATTTCTCAGATCAGGTATGCTGAGGGAGGCCAAATATGGCATGTGGGGTGGTGGTGGAGGATTAGTTCTATCCATGGTTGTACTTCTTCTTTGCGAGGATTTTTTCCCCCTGCTTCCTTGTAAAGGAGAGCTAGTGGATGGTTGGCCTTGGGAATTGGACCCAAGTAAAGTGGAACCAAGAAAATTTGATCCCAAAATAATATCATTCACAGGGGTGTGAGATGGTTGAGTCGGTGAGTTGGCGAGACTAGGAACTCCTCCTAGGATAGGAGGGAGATTTTACAAGCATCTGAAACGATGGGGATTCCCTGGGTCCCCTATGATGTCTGACTAGAAAAGTGAATTTTTGTAAATTGTGATGAGAGCAATAAATGAACAAGAATCTTGTATAACTTGGAAATCCACAATATATCTCACAATTGCATGTAATCAAATGAGCATCATACATAAATCAATTGAGAAGAAGCAGACATGTGGGGTCTAAAGCCATCGGAAGAGGAACTAGTGAAGGATGAAACAATCAGTTATAATGAGGGGTAGAGGGTGCATATCCCAAAATAATTGGTTATATTTCCCAATAGCCACACAAAATCTGATCAAGGTGCAATTGCAGCCCACAATTTCCACCTAGATAGATGTCCTAAAATTTGGCCACTAGGTGCCTCGGTCAAAGTGAAAAATTTAGATTTTCAGCCTAAAAAAATCGGTCACTGGATGGATCCCTTCCAAGATTTGGGTGACTCAAGGGCGGACACACAAAAAAACTAGACCTCGGCCTTCGACCCTTCACAGGTATCTCCCTGCCTTATGGTGTTAGGAACACTTGACTTGGAGGATTTTAAATCTCCCTATTTGTCAACTTCTAATGTTTGAAGATGTGAGAACCAGATAACATGGGTTTATTTGGATGCCTACCCCCGAGATCCTACCTATACTAAAAAAATTCTTTCGGCACCTCCTGTGGAGGAATACTAGTGAGTTTTTTTTTTTTAGATGTGGTTGGTTGAGAGACTGCGGGTGTGAACCAATATCGTTTGAATTAAGTGGGTGTGGATAAGTTCTTCAGGAAATAGTGAAAGGTTTCATAATCCCTTTGGAGGATACCTACTTCAACCTCCACAATTCAAGATGAAATTATGTGAGTGAGGAGTGACTTTGTCTGTGAGAAAGTGATAAAATCTGCCAAATTTTTAATAAGTTAGGTGTAACCTTGCAACATGTGGACTTCCTGTGGTCCTTACAAATATTGATTACCTATCTTACTAGATGTCATTGGTACAACCTTGGGAATTTTAATGTCCCTAAAGAACTAGCATGTGGACATATGGGTCCTTACCAATCCTTGAAACTCCCTAATGTGATTTAATCTAAGAAATCTTTGAAAAAGCTATCCTATATCGCAAGCATGTGGTCATGTATGGGCTCGTTACTATAATCTTTAAACTCCCCTCTTGATGTAAACTAAGAAAGTAGATTCAAAAAATATCCTAAATTTGCAACATGTGGGCATGTATGGGCCCTTACATATTTAAGATGTGTTGAAAAGAAACTAAGAGGAGCTCTAGGGGGAATTTGTCCTCTCCTAAAGATTTTAAGGGAGATAAAATATCCCCTTAATCACTTTTTTGATTCTTAATATTTCTCTATGGTGTGAGAGAAGAGCATAATCAATGATTAAAGTTTGATTTCTAGTCCCAATGCAACTGTTTTTATATGTGATAATAAAGAATCTCCACTTAAATTTTACAATCAAACCAAGCCATCCATGTGGAAACTCAAAGAAAAAAAGGATAAATATGGTTCCTTTTAACCCCCTAAGTGCCTATGTTTTGACAAACCCTTCATGTGGGAAGGGAATCTACGTGTTTTTCTTTTACAAATTGAATAAAAGTAATATTTTGAAGGATAGGGGCCTTCACTAAAACTCTTACAATTTGGAAATTCTGGATAGATGCGCAGGTTATAGTTTAGACAGAGGTGTAGTGGGTGCACAATGCACAAAGAAATGAATACTATTTGGTGCACTATGAGCAGCCAAACGAAGTGGTGTTGGCGCATAATGCTCGGGATGTGCGTCTGTGGGTTGGAACACCCACACACGTTCTGATACACGTCAGGAGGGGGGGGGTTTAAGTGGAATTGTCCTCCTCCAACACCAAACTCAGCTCTTTTCAGGTAAGGCTAGGCCGGTTATGATCCATGCAAGGAAAATGGGTAAAAAAGAAGTTCTCAAACAACCCAAATAGGGAAGAAATCGATACCTTATACCCTATATGGTCGCCAATTTGTTGTGTCCTTTTCGCCACTTGAATGAGCAAAAGAAGGGCACTTACAAGTCTATTTGGGCCTACTAGACAGGACAAATATTAGTGTATGAATTAATCAATCCAAACACATGAAATAAATAAACAACTAAGCTAGAAACAACCAAATAAATGACTAAAGAAATAAAACTAAAATGCATGAGGAAATTTGAACCAAAATCAATCAAACAAATGACCAATAATCATGCCACCAATGGATAACTATATTAGTGGGAAAACACCATAGATAAAGGAGGACCTATGGATCTCCTCTTCCTCCTTGGGAGGGATCCTGAATCCCCTATGTGAGAGCTCTTATTACAATGATAAACTAGAGAGCAAATGGTGAAGAAATCCAATCCTATTCCCTCAATAGGTGAGGTTAATAGCTTATTGAGATGATGCTAGATTACTCCAAGAAGAAAATAAGTTTCTTGGAGGAGAATAGAGGCAGCATAAAAATACAATGAGATTATTGAATTCTTATTGCACCCATGGCCTCCTTTTATATCATGTCTTTGAGGCAATATCCAACTAGTCTTTAGTGTGAACAAGGGGCCCTTTAGGGCACCCTTAGGTCTTTGACCAGTGCACCATTCAGATTCAAATCGGATTTGAGGGTCAAATCAATTTAGGAGCTAGTCCAGAAGTGGGTGAGGGGCCGACAAGAACCATAAATGCATTGTCCTTAGGAATGCACAATTTTTCTCGTACATAGTCATGCATATGGTGCATGTGCTCTCTACAGCCTTTTTTCGTGCGCGTACTTGTGCGCGCCTCCTTTAGTGTTTCAGCGCATGTCATTTTCTTGACTAGTTGTATAGTTTGTGCCTTTTGGAAATGCATTTTTGGGGTTGTAGGTGAAGTAATAGGTGTTTGGAGATGTTGTATTCCTGTAACCATTTGCATGTGATACTGTGGACATAATTTTATTGATAACAATATGGTCACCAAAAATGTTGATGTTTAGATTGGTCACAATCCCAACAACAACTTCAAGAGGATAAAATCCCCCTGAATTTTTATAGAGGTAGTACTCCTATGTTATAATATGAAAGATATATCTTGTTGTATATTGGGCTATACTATCAAATAGGAGAGTGTTAAACAATAGACCCCAAAATATTTATTGCATGAAATTAAACTATGAAAATACAATTTAAAGTATAAGAGTATATTCACAAAGAAAATGTTCCTGAGAGAAGGATGAGGAATATTTTTTAGACTTAAATATAATATTTACACTATATTATACAAAGATAGGGAAACCATAATATGAAAATAAAAAATTCGTCACAACCATCACAACATAATATTTGGTCACATTCATAAGATACAGAAATATATATCCATGATGCAAAGAATTTTAAAAGAGTATGGAATAAAAGCTGAAAGAGAATATGATAGGTACACTTCAAAAATATCAAACTTAGAAATTCAAAGTATGAAAATTCATTAGAGTTGGATCTCGAAATAATTCTTTGGGGATTTAAAAAATAACACTCTATTTTACAATAACATTAAAATATTTTGTTCATACAAATCGACTAGGATGGAGCTCACATGGACCTTAAAAGAAAGTAAACTTTCACTAGACATGGAAAAAGAAAATAAGACGATCAAATATTGGTTACAGGTTCTCAAAAAAATGAAAGGACACAACAGGATGGTTTCTAAATGAGAAGTACGAAGGATAGGAAATTATGAAAGTGACCACTTTCTTATTATGATGGAATTTATCTCTTGTTATCCTCTTGTTGTTGTGTCTTTTATATTCTGCATCGCTGGAACTACTGGATGGGTTACAACAATTTATTCTTGATCTAATTCTATTATTTTAGTTAAGTCTTTTCTTAACCAATTCTCAATGTATTCTCTCATTTTAGTCATGATTATTTCTTTCCTTACTTTAATATCAAATAAAAAAAAATCTAGATCTTTGAAGTCCATGTAACATACCCAAGCACCCACAGCCTGGAAACGCTTCTTCAAACTCACTTCTGAACTAATTTCAAACTATGATATTTTTTTAATTAATAAAGAGGCATCAACTATTCACATGTAAAGATCAATATTCATGCTACAATATAAAAGAAATGAATATAATTCCATACTCGACAATAACCAACAGGAATGCACATTATAAACATCAATCTCACATATAATAATTAAGAGACAGTGGAATAAATATACAACTGAATGAAACCATGAAAAAGAGAACTTATCTTTAATGAAATGAATCATCAACTAGTTTTTGTTGGCCCTTGGTTATGGAATCAAGCGAAGATCAAGGAAGAAAAGGAAAAATGTGAACTACGCGGAAGACACATTGACTGTTACTGGGTCGAAGTAAGAAAAAGAGAAGAAAAGATGGAGCGAAGTAATAGAAAGAAAGACGTTGGACGAGGAGATCGAGGATGATAGATCAGAAAGGAAGATGGATCGTGGAAAACTCAGCAAGCAGAAAAAGCCACCGTTGGATGCTTTGGAGCACCGCGTGAGAAGGAAAGAAAGACATGTTGGTGAAGCCCTGAAAACACGGGTCAAGTTGACCCAGGGTTTCAGATACCTAGGGTTTTGGTATAGAGGGTTTTGACACTTATGTATTGACCTAAGGGTGTCAGTGAGCTATTGTGATGTATAAATAGAGGTCTAAAGGACCTGGGTTGTTGTTGTTGTTATTATTGTCAGTACTAAGTTGATTGAGGATTCATTACTATTGTGTGACTGAGTGAGTATGATTGAGTGAGAGAGAAGTGTTGAGTGTAGAGCCTTATGGTATTGTAATATATTCAAATG
Source organism: Picea glauca (assembly GCA_000966675.3). Classification (NCBI taxonomy): domain Eukaryota; kingdom Viridiplantae; phylum Streptophyta; class Pinopsida; order Pinales; family Pinaceae; genus Picea; species Picea glauca. Next base: position 284,210 of record JZKD02S0184488.1, on the reverse strand, counting down.
GGTGCAAAGATCAGTCCTGCAGCTGGGTGCGTAGGAAGGGGATAGAAAGAAAGGAGAAGAAATAAGATATGCTAGCTAAGAGCATAAACAAGAACTATATGCTACATCTTAATACATTATAAATCACAGTTCTATGGATGTGGCCCTAGAGAGAGGGTGAAGCACGTATATATTTTGTGTGTGTGTGATTGATGCTATGTTATTTGTCCTTTGATATATTGTTATTGCATTACTGTATTAGATCCGATAGACAGTTGTGCGGAGTAGATTTGAACTGGTAAGTGATATATAAATGTTCTATTTCTCTTGTATTAGATCCACTTGGTGTTCCCTTTGGTTGTAGACATCTTTGTCCTACAACCCCCCCATAGCTACTTCCGGTGAGACTGCATCTGCCTCACAGGTGTTGCTGAAAGGGCCAATAGTTAGGTCTTGTTGGTGCGCTCTTGGAGCTGAACCCTGGGTCTGCCCTTGCACCAACAAATGGTTCTGTTACCGAGACCAAAATCTTCTTGAGGGAATGTCGAGGTGGTTTCCATCGAATATAGATATTCATAAGTGGATAGAAGATCAAGAAAAGGACTTCACTAAAGCCCAGAACAAGAACCCTGATATTATTACAAAGGATTGGCTACAATGGTATATCTTTACTGATATACACGATATTTCCTTTAGAGGGATCCTGTTAAGCCCTAATATTGGCTCATTAACCCTTAATTGGGGCATATTATATTAGTAATTTTATTTTATTTATGTCAATTTTAGGCCATTAGTTGTAATTATACCTCTTAGTCTCCTATATATACCAAGGAGACATTTTCATTTTGAATCATCTTGTACTTGAACATTTAAGTGGGGTAAAAGGAGGTTTCCC
>JZKD02S0184488.1:167544-197664 GCA_000966675.3 Picea glauca | reverse complement strand
AGAAACCATTTAGTACTTTGGGACCTGCATGCCTCAATGGCAGGCCTCCTCACATTCGACAGTGGGTTTACATCATTGACCTCTAATCGAATGATTCCACGAATGTTCGACTTCATCTCATCTATTCACGTTCGGTGGAATGTACTAAGGTACCTTGGGAATCATTGACACTAATGGTGATTTCCCTCGCACTTGTTAATGGTTTACCTCATTGACCGGTAATCAAGTGGTTTCTGCCATGTTCGACACCAAGACATCTATTCACATGGTTAGATTCGTGCCATATTGGGATTGGTAAGAAGACCCTGGGTTGAGTAATTCACTTTGATATATGTTTCTCCCAGGTTGTGAAGGAGTTCTGGACTAAGAACACATACATTGTTACATAGATCCACTTTGTATTGGTTGTGGCTATGTCTTCTCATCTCGTAGATCCACTGTTTATTCTTCGTGGCTACGATCAGTCTGAGTCATCAAAGTATAGATCCACATTGTATCTTCGGTGGCTATACCCTTTTATCAATACAATTATGGATCCGCAGTGTACACTATGGCGGCCATATCTCAAATCTTGATCATCCAAGCTTAGGTATGCCTGCCTTGGGTTTTGAAACATGTCATGATATTTGTTGGATGTTTGTGTGCAGCTTTCGTCAGGTTCTCCGAGTCTATACCCTTGCTTGAACAAAGAATTTCAGTCATCAATTCGCATCTTTTGACTTCATACTTTGGGGGGCATTCTGTTACACGTCAAAATTGCTCAGATAGATAAGTGTCGCATTGTCCCTATCAATCGTCGTAAGTGTCGCATCTTCCCTTCAGCTTTCGCAAGTGTCGCAAGTTGATCACAAGTGTCGCAAATAATGTTCAGACATGATACCATGATAATGACACTAAGGAGGCACTTATGACATCTCACATGACTGATTTGAAGGAGGAGAAATAGTTTACTGGGATCAAATGACTCTTGACACCTAAAAGGAGCCCTAAAACAAAGGTTTGGAGAGGGAACGCTCCCCTAATTCACCTGCAGAAGCGTTGGCACTCCCCTATAATGTCTTAGGGAGCGTTATAACGCTGACCAGACCCTTTTGGAGGAGTGCTGCTCATCTTAAGAGCATTGGCGCTTTCCCAAGGCTTGCCAAGGAGCGCTACAACGCTCTGAGACCCCTTCTGAAGGAGCGCTCCCTAATCTGGGTCAGTTGTTAGCCCGTTGAGAAGAATAAGGGGAGGAACATTCGAGATTAGGAGGTTGTTATGCTCGAATTCTTGTTCTCGTCAACAGATCCCTGATCTATGGAGAAGGTTCCCAACTGGTTCTAAACATAACTCAAGAGGTTAGGCTCCTCCCAACCTATATAAACAGGCTCTATGATGGTGGAAAGGGGGGAAGAATTGAATATGTGAAACCTATGATCTTGGAGGAAACTTACAGTCAGCCAAAGGAGAGTGATCAGTGAAGTTGCTGTTATCCAGGTCGTGGATATTTCAGGCAAGGGTTAGACGAAGAGGACTTGACGAAGCTGTCGCATTCGCATCTATGACTGTAAGTACTGTTGTCATTATTCTCATTAATATGACATTCTTGGCATGTTTCTTTCTAGTTTGTGTCTGATGTTACATGAACTTATCATTCAGTGATAGATCTGTTTTCAAGCTAATATCAATAGAGTAGGAAGTAGTCGTATCTTGTTTTGCCCGCAGAACTCAGCGAGGAGAAAAGGATTGGAGTGAAACTCACAGTGTGCAGGGACAAACGCTGATAACAGGTACTTCTATCATCCTTCCTTCTCATGTGTTAGATTAGATAGATTCGAAAGAAATTCAGTGTCCACGTTAAGCATTTTTCTGTCTAGGGTTAAGGTCAAGCCTTAGAGGTGATCTACCTATCCGTAGGGAGATTTTCCTACAACACTTACTGCCACTGATTATTTTACCAAATGGATTGAGGCAGTACCAAGCAGGCAAGCCACTGACTCAGTAATTATCAAATTTATTGAAAATAATATTTTGTCTCATTTTGGTTGTCCTAGAAATATTATAACTGACAATGCAGCTGCCTTTCGGTCGAAGAAACTCATAGATTTCTGCAACCGGTACCACATTGGTTTGGGTCATTCCACCACCTACTACCCTCAGGGGAATGGGTTGGCAGAATCTTCAAACAAAACTTTAGTAAATATCATCAAGAAAACATTGCAGGAAAACAAGAAATCATGGCACGATAAGTAGGTGTTTGCTTTATGGGCAGATAGACTGACCACCAAAAGGTCAATTGGTATGTCACCATACCAGCTGGTCTATGGTACAGAGGCAGTTTTCCCCACTTCTTTAGGAGTCCCTGTCATGAAATTACTTCAAGAGGTGCAAGATGAGACAAATGACTCACAGAAAAGGATCAACTAGATGATCCATTTGCAGCAGACTAGGGAGCAAGTTTTCAACAAAACTCAGGTCGTCCAAGAAAATATCAAGAAGATCTTTGACAAACGAACCAAGGAGGATGATTTTCAGCTGGGAGATTTGGTGTTGAGATGGGATGCCAGGAATGAGGACAAGGGAAAGCATGGGAAATTTGACAATCTGTGGACAGGGCCATACATGATCCAAGCTTTCAGAGGAAATAATTCTTTCTTGCTAAACAACACCGATGGGTCAGATCTTCTAGGAGCACCTATGAATGGAAGAATGCTGAAACATTATGTCCCATCTCAATAGAAGATTTGAGAGCTCACTCTCCATTGTACATACGAGTTCAAGTTTCATTTTTTCACTTGCATTTTCTAAGGAAGGAACATTAGTTAGTTGGTTGAAGCCCGAAGAGAAGGCCCTAAGCTATTGACCATTTTTTCTTCCAATTTTTTAGAATAAGACCAATGAAAGCTACTAGGAAAATATGTTTAGAATGACAAGAACCAGGATTCTTGGCACTTAACAGGGCAAGTACCATCCCCAGGTGGAGCCACTGTTATCACCCCATAAATTATGGGAATCAACTGATGACTTGGATATTATCTATCTCTAGTATTTTTGTTAACAAATGATTTTTCATTCTGCAAATAATTTGAGAAAAAGAAAAAGAAAGAAAAGAAAAAGAAAAAGAAAAAAGAAAGAAAAGAAAAAGAAAAAGAAAAAGAAAGAAAAGAAAAAGAAAAGAGGGCATAAAAGAATTGAAATGAAAGCCCCATACAATAATAGTAACTTGGCCATACCTTTCAACCATGGCCAAGTTCTTTTTAAATTTATTGTTGATAGGTTAGTGAATAAATCTGTCCAGACTATCTAATCCTGGTCAGATAGCCCTTAGGTTAGATTAGTGAATACATCTGACCAGACTGTCTAATCCTGGTCAGATAGCCCTTAGGTAGAGTAATTTCTTAACCCAATAGTTTAATCTGGGTTAATTGTCCTGGAAAGATAGGTTAGCAGGTAGGTTAGTTGCTTTATTGTCCAATTCCAATAAAACCAGCTTGAGGTCAAGATTTCATCATATTCCAAATGCTTAAAAGATGTTTGGTCGAAACCCCATGGTGTTGTCTTTTTGAAATTTGGGGGAAAAAACCCATAAAATGATTTTATTCTAAGTTTTTCCCCAAGCACATATTTTTCCGCTCCTGATTTATGCTCCATGAACTTTTCAACGTTTCATATCGTGGCGCACAGAGCATTCTGGACCCCCCCGACCATTCTGCTTTTAACCGGGGGGGGGTCCGGAATCGGTAATAACATTGGCGCACATCTGGATGGCCCAAGGAAGGGCACTTAAATCAACGGTTCACAATGGATTCTAGACCCCCCTGTCCATTCTACCTTTAATGGAAGGGGGGGGGGTCTGTAATGAGTATTAAAGAGCAAGCTAAGATATGTGGCCTGGAAACGGGCACGCAGATCAACGGTCTAAAAAGGTTTTCGGACCCCCCCTGATGTTATTCTTTTAACCAAAGGGGGGGGGGTCCGGAATTGTTACTTTTCTCTGGCGGGCCCCTTGTCATATGTGGAATTATCCTATTGGTCCATAAGTCCTATCCCCATCTGTCATCTGACAGCCCTCGTCACTCATGGACATCATCTCCCACTTGTTCCACTTGCTCCCGAGTGTGTGACCAGCCCCTTAGTGCGACTTTTATCGCTAATCACCAGTCTCCACGTCACCCGTACGTATGTTTTGGCCACCATCACCTGCCATCTCACCCCCAAGTGGCCCGTTGTCCATTTATTACCGGATAACATACCCATTATTCTGCTGACCTGTCTCCTGCGCCAAACTGATCCCAGTTTTAAATAAAACTATCGTTTTCCCTCTTCATTCACTATTCCGCTATCACACCAGAAAATATACCTCTTATTCCTCCATTTCTTTCCCGTCGCCTTCATCCACAGCCAGTCGACCCCACTAGCATAGTGTTTATTGCAGGTACTGTTGCAGAGATGGCGCCAAAGCCAAGACCAGTGGAAGGAGAAGAAAATCCTTTTCTTCCTCCTCCTGTCGACCTAGACAAAATCCGGTTGGTCGATAAAGACAGACTGATCACGGATACCATTTGCGACTTCGATTTTTTAGACCTCCAGTCATGGATCTGGGAGGTGTTGTTGGACCAGAGCGATGAAATTGGACTCTGGGAGTCCAATTTGCCCCTGTACCTTTTTCCCCAGATACACCACTTTCCTGAATTCGCCCTCAAATGCCAAGCTCATTATATTCCCAACCAGAGGGCCATCGTCTCTTCATCTGGAGACGTCATCTTCTTCATCACTCCCAAAGACATTGACCAAATGATGCAAATTCCCCGTGCTGATTATGTTTCTCCTTTCAACCTAGAAATCCTTACAGATCTGTATCAAAAGATGACCTTTCCCCAGAGAGCTCAAATTTTCTAGTTGTTCCTTCCCACCTCCACTCAATTCCCTTCCACCAATCCACCTTACCGGTCATCCATCTTCTCCACCAAGGGAAACCAGATCATTTCCTCCCTTTACACTCTATTAGGACACTATTCCGACCAGTGGGTAGATGATCCCATTCTGGGTTTTCTATCCATTTTCTCCACTGATGAAAAACCCATCACACAATTCGATTTCAGTACCTTCTTGGCCAACAATATTCACGAACTGTTCGTGAATTTTGGCACGGAGGGCATGTTCATATATTCTTCTATATTGGCCTATATGTTCGTTTTCTATCAAGTAGATAAGTTCAGTTTTTCTATGCAGAAAATGGACGCATATGGAAGTCCTCATCCAGTCATAGCGTGGACATCTTCGTTGAAGCACAATTCCACAGAGTATAGATTCAAGGCATTTATTGATCTTTTCTACCACCCTGTGGTAAGCATGTTGAGTGGAAGGCCCGAGCCACGAATAAATGATGAGGTCTAGAGAATCCTACATCTCTCAGACAACGCAAAGATAGGGGACTGGTACCTGTATCAAATCCACACCGAGATCAGAGTTTTCGGGTGGGAATTGGCACCTTACAAACTACCCCAATATGTGTCGGTAAGAATTTTTGCGTTAGAGTATATAAGGCAGATCCTGAGTTCAGATGACATTCATTTTGTTTCCCTGAAGAAGAAGCAACAATTGAGAATCAAGGGGCAGATTGGCTCTTTCATCTGCAATAGTCGAGGCACCGGGGAAGAAGCTGACAAAATGTTGAAAGAAATGAAATTATTTATGAGTTTCCCATGGCACTATGATCTATGTGGGATCATTTCAGAAATGCGAGTGAAAAACAAAAGCATCCCGTACGTTCATGAGTCCAAGCACGAAATTGAAAAATTCGCCAGCTAGACTGTGTGGATGCCTGACACCTTGGTTGAAGTGGAACAGTAGGTCGAAGTGCAATAGAAGGTTCCCCCGACGACGGTGAAACCAACTATCACGCCACAGGTCCCTAAGTAAAAAAGGCCTTGACAAGAGTCGTCTTCGCCTGTAACAGAGGTATCATCAGAAGAATTCCATTTGCACACTAATCGGCCAAAGACAGTTTCAACGCCTGGCACGATAGTAGAACAAGAAGCCCCGCCTACCACAGTAATCAAGGCGGTCATTCCACCCTTTGGTTCGAGCCTTTATCAGGGCATCACCCCAGCAGTACTGAAGAAATCCACAGACTCTCCCCTGGACACTCAGCCAGGCAAGACTGGGCCCAAATTGAGCATTTTCGAGAAGTACGAGTTGATCAAGAAGAAGAATCAAACCCTTACCAGTAGTACTTATGCTCAGTTTCGGAAAAAAACGTCGACTGCGCAACATAGACTTATGTCTTCATTCGACATAGAAAAGGGCAGGATGCACATGGCCTTCCTCTAAGTGCAGGTTCTGGATCCCAAGGTGATCTCGGACTATAAGAGGGCCACCTTCGAATTCCAGGCAAAGGATGTGCACCAAGCAGATTAGATGGATCTGCACAAATAGATAGGTGAGATAGTATTCCATACATTGGCACATGCTTCTGCTTTAGTAGCCAAATTTCAGGTGTCGCTCAACAATGCTCAAACGCAGCTCAAGATGGAAAAAATATCCTCCTTTGCAAAGGAAAACAGAATTAAGACTTTGGAGGAGCTGGTCCTCAAGATTGGCTATGATCCTATGAACATCAAAGTTGTAGAAGAGATGATAAAGAAGAAAAATGCAGACATCGCCTCCTTGAGGAAACAGTTGAAACTTCCTCCTACAGAAGACTCACAGGCAAAGGAGATAGCAGAAAAAGAAGGCGAGAAGGACGAAATGCTTAAGCTGCTCATGGAGCAGAACGCCCAACTCAAATAAATGGAAGCAGAGATGGAGAAACTGGTAAAGGAGAAAGAGCAGCTGAAGTCTATGGAAGCCATTCCATTGACTGTTATCCCAATCTCAGGGACAAGCTCAACAACAGTAACAACAATCCCATCTGCAGCACCAGTGACACTACAGGAAGGGACAACCGATCTTGCCAAATCCATGGAGAAAATGAACCTACAAGAGACAGAAATGAGCAGGCTGAAGAAGGAAGTTAAGAACCTCCAGGAACTCAAAACTTCTTTCCAAACTAGCCTATCCAAATAAAAGTAGGTAACTGAGCAGTTTAGGAAGGAACTACAATAGCTCCAAAAGGAAACAGTGGTAGGGAAGACTTTGGTTGAAGTCAAAGAAAATGTATGGACTGACATCACAAAGTCCATAAATGAGATCTGGCCCATGATCTAAATCATGTTTGAGCAGAACGAGTTGGTCCAGAGGAGTAAACAGGCTATTGAAAATATCAGAGTAGAGTTGGGAGATAGACCAACTCAGGAAAATGATATCATCAAATTCCTAAATTCCAAGACCAAAGAAGAGCTAGAAGAGCTGAATATAGAAGACAGAATAGAGACCATCCTTGAGGTCAAAAGGGTTTTGACCAAGAGAAGTCTAATGCTTCAACTGGAAGAAAAGGTGCAGGTCATGGATCAGGGGGTACATAAATTCTTCAGCAAGATCAAGGCTCTCCAGAAGAAGGGTCTCCCTAGTCTGAAGGTTATTAATGATAAACTGATGACACTCCCAGATTACAAAAAGAGACTGTCTGAAGTGTCTAAGGATAGTTCAAAGTTTGCTAGCATACAAGGTAGTATCACCGGCAAATCATTCCTGGACGCTCTTCAGTTGGACATCAATATCCAACACGAGATTCGATACATATTCCTCACTAAGCCCACATTCGCTAAATATACTGAAATGGATGAAGTGTATCAGAGATTGCTCAAAGTCACTATGCCTAGTCATCTCAGATGGGAGGAGCTTTGCGATCTTCTCAATTAGAAGATCAGTTGTCCAGGTCCAGTCACCTATCCAGTTAGAAGAGGTTATGCAGGAACCTCGCCAACGGCCTACCCCAGAAATTCCGCATGCAGTTGTACCAAGTCATCAAGCAGTTTTGATTAGTTAAATTAGTTAGACTAAAAATAGAATGAGCACGTCCTGATCAGTTATGATAGGAACGTTTGTAATTTGAATTATAAATACTTCACCTTTCAAAGTATTGAGGTTTGTTGATCTTTACACCCTGAAGCTATCAGACTATAACATTTTTGAAGAGATCTTCCATTAATAAAAGGAGGCACTTTTACATGATTCTTGCGTGTATTCACTGGTGACGTTTATTCTCTAAGTTGAATGTTATTCTTGCTTTGTGATCATATTGTTTTTTGAAACTAATCTTTAAAAGTAACGTATGTTGCAGGATTTATCTTGGATACCCTGTTTCCGACTTTAAAGATTTTAATGTTTATCTTGTGATGTTTTCAATTAAGGAATTCTTAACTACTTCTTAGTTGAATTTATGTTTCTCATCTTTTCTTATGTCCATCATTTAAATTATTAAAGATCCGGTGAGTATATTATCTCGCCATGTGGAAGTATTCCTTTACATTTATGGTTTGTATCTCATGTTTATTATAACACATACCCCATAGCCCAATGGAGGTGTAGACTGTCTCAACCATTTCATAAACACTTTTACAACCAAACCTACTTGTTCATTTACCTAGCCTAATATCTAAAGTTAGAAACAAAGCTAAATCATATAGAGAGATCCCTCTCTGAAGCTGGAAGGGCTAGATCCCATCTTTAAAAGCGGTTGGATAAAGTTACCTTTGTATATTTCTTCTTTTTCAACCTATAGGAAATTTACCAAGTGCTAACAGCTAAGAATATCCATGCCGGGACTCTCAGGATTCCCAATTGTGAGAAAAAATTAACACATTCCAAATAATTTCAGACATGCGGACATTAATTCATGGCTAGAATACACCAACAGTCATGACAACCAATGAAACCATGGCTCCTCTCCAACAATTTGTTTTTCTTTCCCAATCTAAGATCAAAATTAATGAGGAATAAAGAGTGGGTGAAAGAATGAATGGAGAGAGATAATAATGAGAGGTGTGAACAATGAACAATTAATAATGAGTGAGTGAGTAAACCCCCAAATAGACCAAAATAGGATTTATGTATTTCTTGGAATTAAAGAACCACATGGAATTCCCCCAAGAAGCTCATGTAACTGATATTATCCATTAAAACAAAAATGCGTAAATAAAATATAAAATAAACACTTAACCCCTCAAGCCCCCTCTCTTATGGAATCATATCCCCCTATAACTCTTGTCCTTGTCCATCTAGCAGCCAATGATGTATTTATTATTAATAATGATAAAAAAAATACATTTCCTAGGCACACTGGCCCATTTTTAATTGTTTGGGCGCTCTATCCTTTCATAAATTCAAAAAATACATTATTTAATATGGGGCTCAAAACTGGGGCATAACATTCTCGTCCCCTTTATTTTGGCAATATCCTAAGTGCATATACAAAAAAAAAATCCAAATTTCAAAATCTATTCAAAACGTTGAGGGTACTCTCACTGCATCAAATCTTCATGCTCCCAAGTAACATACTCAAGACCGTAGCAGGTCCAATGGACTTTTACCAGCTCTATAACTCAGTTCTGGAGCATTTTGACTTTTCTGTCCAATATCTGCATTGGTTGGACCTGAAAGTCTCCCTCTGTCTCTACCTGAATAAAATTCCAATCAATAACATGGTTAAGATCATGCACATATTTTTTAGCAAAGAAACATGAAATACATTATTCACATTCATGGAAGAAGGAAATACAAGCATGTATGCAACTGGCCCTATTCTATCCAATATATCAAATGGACCACGGAATCTAGTTGCTAGCTTTGTACAACTTCCCAACTTCAAAGAGCTCTTCTTGGGATTCACTTTTAAAAGAACATGTTGCCCCAATTTAAATCCTCTATTTGTATTGTTCTTATCTACATAAAAAAAAATTCTATCTTGAGCTGCCTTTAAATTATTTTTAATTCTAACCATCTAGTCTTCCATATCCTTGAGAAATTTTGGCCCAAGTGCCACTCTATCTACTAGGTTGTCCCAACTCACTAGAGTATTGCATTTCCTACCATACAAATCTTTAAATGGGCTCATTTTCAATGAAGCTTGATACTCATTATTATAAGAAAACTCAACCAAGTGAAATTAATTCTACCACTTATATGGATTATCCATCACATACATCCTCAACATATCTTAAATTACTTTCTTGACTCTTTCTGTTTGCCCATATGAATGTGGATGGTGTTATCACATAAAGTTTCCTTGGGTCATTTATCCCTTAGGTTTAAATTTTTTATCCTTTAGAATTTAGGTTTGCTTTATTTTTCTTTGTGTGATTTGCTTAGGTTAGCTTGAACAAATAAAGACTTGTGGTTTTGGCTCATTTTTGGCGCACACATAGATTTTAAGCCTAGGTTCATTCTATGGTTTATGGTTTGACTCACCTATTGACTTGACATCAAGAATAAACCATCCCATGATATTTATGACTTGACACATCACTCCATCCACTCATACCCTTTATCATTTCCATGTTGCCCCTATGTCCATTAAAGGGGGATTCAAATAATTTTTTTGAAAAAGGCACTGCCAACTCACTAGGAATTTCCGTAGCACACCCTTTGTCCTTTGATCATTGTCATATTTCATCATAATCAAGTGAGGTCATGATTTACCTTGTTTTCAGTGCCCTTGTTCATTAAATGGGAATATTAATTTCTGGTCATTAATGATTTTTCTAATGGTTTAAGCATTTGAATGTTCTCTCAAGCTCAACGTTGCCGAAATCATCAGTTCAGACCAGTTACAGACTGCGCTACGGGATCAACTGCCAAAGATAGATTGGAGGTTGAGGTGGATGTGGCGGTTTCCTAACTAGTTGCAGATCCTCCATTTTCAGTCACATCTCTAGGTATTCCATGATCTCTCTCCATTGCATAGAAAAGTATTGAGATACCTCCTCCCTCAGCTTTTGGTATTACCCGATCCTACGGACTACTTCCTCCCTCATCCATTTGCATATGTAGTTTTTGTCCCACAGAATTTGCAGCCATTTTCACCTGGTATTCATCTATTCTAAAGGCCAATATGTTTTTCTCCTGAATACTAAGTACACATGCAATCACTTGGTCCTTTTGTTCACACTACACTACAAAAGGACACTTCTAAAGCCACACTACATATCCCTTGTTTTCATGCACTATGTTTTATTTGGATTGGAGTGCTACATTTTGGTATTCAAAGACCCATGCATTATCCTTTTATTTCATTGTATCATCACTCTTTCAGCTTAAGATTTGCTGGACATAAGGGGAAATACAATACTTTCCTTTCCAAAACTTTGATGACCATGGTGTAGTGACATAAAGCTAAGCAGTGCATCCCTTCCTTTCTTAACTCATAGTCTATTGTTAATTCAAGGTGAGTTCGAGGAAAATACTAAGAGAGATCAACCATTAGCCACTACCATTTCTCATTGATATTTTCCTTTGTTTGTTTCCTTACCCCTCACTACACCACAACCTTTGATCCCCTATATTTATCCATGGAGACTCCTCAAAAGAATAAATCTCACAAGGGAGGGAGTGTGTTAAAGACTAAACCCTTTGACAAGAACCTGTTTGATACTGAGCCGATGGTCCGATAGTTTTTTCAAAGGTTTGGTTGCCTCTCTTTTTTCCAAAACATGTAGACAGAACACCCTGAAGTAGAAAGGCAATTTGCATTACATTTTGATGGCATTAAGACTAAGGTGGGAGACCTTTAGTTTGAGGTATCTGAAGCCTCTATTATAATAGCCAATATGATTCCTAATACTGGTGAGAGGTGGTTTAAATCCATGATCTTAAATGTTTCCTTCTCCAAGGACTTCCTCAAACCAAACTATCAGACATGCAATTTGTCCAAAGGAGTGCCTAGAAGCCACCTAGTTGAAGATTTTGACAAAATGTTGAAGATCATCCAGAGATACTTTACATGTGAGGGAAGGTTTAACATGTTATACTGGTACCATATAAGGCTCTTTCTTCATTTTACTGGTAAATATGTAATGAGTACCCTTTATACCTTTTGAGGATCATGGGTAAGATGTATGATAGAGTCCAATCCAAGTCCAAGGTTGTGGACACTAGTGTCTTTCACTCTGGGTTGATCAGGATGTTTGTTATGGAAGAGTTGAATAAGAGGAACATTCCTTGGGAAAATTTCATTGTCTCTGCCCACATGTAGCTAGATATAGCCTCTACTCCTCAGTCTAAGATGCAAGTCCCTTTTCCATCAACTAGTGTTACTCCAATAGGAACAAGAAGGAAAATGAAGAGCAAAGCCTCTTCTCAAGACCAAGAAGTCATCAAGAAAATTGAAGAAGTAGAGAGGGAGATTCATCTCTCCATAGAGATATTTCTCACCTCCTCCTACACTTGATTTGGAATAAGTCCCTTCATCCACCAAATCCACAACCAAGAGGGGAAGGAAATTTCATTTCTCTTCACCTGCTCCAACAACTAGCATCAAAATTAGGAATCCTTTTACTAGATCATCAGCCCTCAAGGAGGTTGTTGAACTAGAAGTCCTACCTAAGGTTTTAGTTCCAAGGAAAAGGAAAGATAAGGGAAAAGGAATTTATAAGCCTATTGAGGTGATAGATATAGCCCCTGTGCAACAGAAATATAAAGGTGAAACCATTGAGAAACTTGTTGAGTTTATCAACATCAACACTCCACCTAGTAATCACGCTTTTAAAAGATTGATCATATAGCTCAGGGAGGCTAGGAAGGAGGTTGCTCGTTTGAAAGAAGAAATATTGACTGTAAGAATTAAGATGAAGGAGCCCATAGATATGTATAGTAACACCCTTGATCTTGCAAAATCTTCAGCAAGAAGAGCCTTGCCTCTCCATAAGAAGCTTAACAACCTCTATAGCAAAAACATAGGATTTTAGTCTCAAAATAGAAATCTCAAGAAATAATTACAACATTTCAAGGATAAATTGGCTCAGAGGAACTTGAATGTTCTGGTAGAAGATGCCATTGAAAGAGAGGAACCAGTAGTGAGGAGGAGCACACCTGCAGTCAAGAAGAGTATCCCTGCAAAAGAAAAACATGTTGTTATGATAGAGGGAAGCTCTCCTGAAATAAGGAGGAGTGCTAGGTTGATGAAATAGTTGGGGGATATAAGCTCCATTTGTGTAGGTGGTATCATTTTTCAAGACTAAAGTGATCAAGGAACTATAATTTTTTCCACCTATACAGGCATCTACAAGCTCCTAACCCATCAACTAAGTTTTTGTTATTTTGAAGGATTGGTGTCATCACATTGAAAAATCAAAGACATTCTGTAGCGCCATGTCGCTACAGAATCATCTATATAGTATGTTGTGCAATTTTTCTACCTACTATGCTATGAAATATCCTAGTCAAATTACACAGTGGTGCTACCATTTCTGCAAAATGCTACAAAATATCCTAGCTAAACTCAACAATGGAACTACCAAATCTATAGGAACAATTGATAAATGGTGCTACCAGATCCACATAGTTGTTTTGATGAATGGATCTACTGAATCCGCAGAGGCTATTTGAGGTATGAAACTACCAAATGTGCAAATATATTTCAGGAGGGGTGCTACGGAATTGCACAGTCTTTACACAATATCAACAATATGGAAACTACATGCCTATTTTGGAGGAGGCATTACGAAATGTGTAGAGTAGTTTTGCAAAGGGTGCTTTAGAACTAGCTACCTAATGCACTACTGAATGGGGCTACAAACTGGTAACTTCAATCAAGGGATTCGATTTCATGACACCTTTGGATGGTTGATGATGAGGATAGAACCAAGGATCCTAGGTGGCAGCATGGAGGCAGCATATCAACCCCTGGAGGACACTTGGAAATGGAAAGGAATGAGCCACAAGGGAGACATGTCATTTAATTTTTTTTGTATTAGTTGCCAACATGGTTCCTATTTTGTAGCAGTTTGTTAAGAGTTGTTAGAATAGGTGTTAGATTGGTAACTGTTTTGGAGAATCCTAGGGGAGGGAGGAAAACTCACACCTATATTTGTTTCCTTTTCTTATTTTTGTTATAAATACATACTCTAGATGGTTAAGTGGGTTGGAATGGTTGAGTTGGGCTCCCTTACTGTAATATTTTTGACTAAGTAGACTAGTTCTCTGGTTATCTACTGGACTTGAGAATTTTTTATTAATAGAAGTCAGTTTCTCTTATTTCATCTTGTTGCCTCTTATGATGAAGTTTTCATGATTGGATTATCCACATGATATTGTTATGGATGTGTTATGATGAATGTTTGATTATAATACTGCTATGATTTTCTTCAGTTTTCTTTGAACTTTGAATTCAAGAAGATTTTGTGTTTGATTGTTTCCACCTTGGGTTGCTTGAAGACATGATGTTAATAGCAGAACTTTACACCTCCCTCACTAAGTATTCCTCCTATTCATTTTTACTCCCATTCACTGACTGAAGCTAATCAAGACCTCATTTTCTTGTGCATTCTAGCCCATATTTCTGAGTTAAAACATTATTATTCTGAGTCTTGTCCATTTGACCTTAAGTCACTCATTTACATTTACTCATGATTTGATGGGTACTAGGCTTATCCTCTTTGCAATTTGAGGGTGATTCTTAGTGCTAACATTCTTGGCGTCATTGATAGGGATTGAATTGAATACATTTCCCTGGGATTGAACGACAAAGAATATTGATTCTAAAGGTGCATTAGAATTCAGTACATTGAAGATTGCAGCTTGCACTTAGTGACTCCATTGTTTCATATATGGCTCCCAAAGGAATACACACGAGGTAAACTCCACAACTACCTATGGCTACACCTGAATTTGACCCAGAGAAGATAATTAGGAAGGGAAAACATTCTCAGGAAATTTTTTCTGTTGTTGTATGAAGTACTTTTGGTTAGTTGCTTGATTCAATTCTTAACACACCAGTTTCTATATCAAGTATTCCTCCTTTGCCTTCTACTGTAGTTTCTACAAATTTGGATTGTCAAAGTTTTCCTGTTGAATACTCCTCTTTTAACCCAAAATTGAAAGAAGAAAAATTTTAAATCCTTGCCTCTCCTGATATTGTAAAGTGGTTCAAACTTGAGAGTCTTGAAGATTTTCCTACATTTGGCTTTTCTAATCCTCCTCCTATCAAAATTTATGTGACCAAAGAGGAGGAAACCTCATCTCCCTTGCAGCCTATACCATCATCTTCCAAGAATCATCCTCCTTCTGTGAAAACTGAAATCCCTCCTTCCTACATTCCTTTTTCTCCTAAGATGCACACAATCAAATCTCCATCTTCTCCTTGTTCTTCTAGTGTTAAAAATCCAATGGCAGGTGTTAAACCTCCTAGAAATAGGATGGATTCCATAGTGGCTTCTAGTTATTCCCCTCTTATCTTACCTCAACCTATGAATTCTCTCCCTACTAGAGACTACCTTAAGCACATGCCCAAGTTCATAGGGGAAGAAGACATAACTGCTAAATAACACATTGTTTCCTTTTATAGTTATGCATACAATATTAACAATGAGAATGAAGATGTATGGATGAGAGTCTTTGTACAGAGACTTGATTGTGAGGCTAGGAAATGGTTTAGGGGTTTGACTCCTGGATCCATTGTCAGGATTGAAGATTTAGATGATTCTTTTTTGAGACAGTGGGGGGATAAAAACATTTTCTTTATTATATCACATAATTTGGATCTCGTAAGAGGAAAGAGAGAGAATCTGTTTCTGACTTCTCCAAGAGATTCAATAAAATGTACAACAAGATCCCTGCTAAAATAAATCCTACAGAAACCTCTGCCAAGATCAACTATGCTAGTGCTTTTGACCATGAGTTTTTCCTTCTACTGAGAGAAATAAGATCTACCTCCTTTGCTCATATGCAATATGCAGCCTTAGAGGTAGAGTCCAACATAGTAGAAGCTGATAAACTTAGGGGAAAATCTGATATAAACAAGAGAAAAAGTAGAGTTGAAGCCTCAACCTCTGATCCTCTATTGTCCATCCCCAAGTTGATGAACTTACAAAATTGGTAAAATCACTTTCTGTTGAAATGGATAAGTTAAAACTTGAAGGAAAATAGACCTATATGAACAAACAAAATGTTGATAATAGAGGTAACTTTAGAAGACCAAATAATGCTCCTCAGATCCTCCCAATAGATCCAATAAATAGAGATAAAGATGATCAAAAAATTCAAACCCCTCTCCAATACATCCTTGTTGATAATGAAGAAGGAGAGGATGAATAAATTGATCATGAAATTCATTGTCTTGGTGACACCTCTTTATCCCCTCACTTGACCCAATCTTCATATGAGGAATCTCTCATGGATAATAAAATAAATGAATTGAGTAAGGGAGAGAAAACAAAATAAAATCCTAATAGATACAACTCAATGATCCAGGTGGATACTAGTGGCCACCCACCTTTTCCAGCTGGCTCAAAACATCTTTCTAGCAATTTTGATAATTTACTATTTTTAGCAGTTTTTTGGGTCCTGAACTTCCGGAGCCATTTTAAGGCCCTAAACGACGTTTTTTTAGGGTATGTTGCTCATAAAATTTCATCATGAAATTTTGTGCAATTGTTGTAGTCCTCATATAGATCTTTCCAATGGGTTATCATACACCTAAAATGGAGATCATATGCAAAAGTTACGACCCCAATAAGTTGATGTACTGACTTACCCAAACGGGGCCCACATGACTTTTGGCGCTTCATCTCCTAGGGTTAGGTTTTTGGATGTTGAGGGTTTTTGAAACTCCTTTTTATTGTAAAAAGGCCTTGAGAGCCTCATTTTTCTCATCTTCTTTTGAATGAGCATAGTTGTCACATCTCTTCTCAGAGATAAGTTCCCACCATTCCAGCAAGCTTGTTTTTCGCTGCATTTTACAGTTTCATCTTATTTCCTTATTGAATAGAAAACCAGTTTGGCTGTATCTCTGTTATTCTTTGTTAAGCATCTAGTAATAGTTTGTAGTCATTTCATTCTTCTCATAAAATATGGATCAGTGGTATCAAAGCAGTCTTCTCCTTGTCATCTTAATGCATGTCCCCAATGAGGTCAAAGTACAAAGAGTTGGGTCTCGAGCTTGTTTCTCTTGAGGACAAAATCTCTCGCACACCCAAGCAACCTCTCATGGAAGGAAAAACGAAATATGATAGGACAAGAGATCCTTTCAAACTATTGATTGAGGAATCCCTCATGCAACATAGGAACGGGATGATGGATAATTTCGCGCGAATCCTTCGGCGACTACCAACAGGCGACACATCTTCTTCTAGTGGAGGCACCGCCCCCTTCAAGGTACAAATAAACTTCAATATTCCTATATTTGAAGGTTAGATAGACACAGATGTTGTAGACAAGTGGTTGAATCTACTAGAAGGGTATTTTTTTGTCCTTAACTTTTTGAATAGATAAAATATTACTTTTGTGCTCCTCAAAGTTGTTCCCCATGTCAAAGATTGGTGGGAAAATTTATGTGAGCAAAAGGAAAGAGAGGAACCCTCATTATTTATAGTCATGGCCACCTGGGAATTCTTTAGGGATGTTATTAAGGAAAAATACTACCCTGTCGGAAGTTATGACGACTTGTATAACAAATATACCACACTGCAGCAGGAAAGAGACCAAGCAATGCTAGATTTCACAAATATCTTCCATACCTTGCGCACCAAGTTGGGCATCAAAGATTCAGAGCGACATCCAGTGCTCAAGTATCACGGTGCTCTTCATAGATACATCCAAACCGAAATGGAATTTTTGGACATCTCATCCTTGGGCACGGCCTACCAATATGCTGTCAAAATCGAGCAGAAGCTCAAACAAAAGATGCGACAATTTGGGTCGGGGAACCCCTCACAAAAAAATCTAGGAAAGGGATCCCCAAACCATAGAACAAAGGATAGAGAAAATATGGACAGTATCAAGACAACCAGTCCAAGCCACAAGTAAAGAAGGACACTAGAAAGACAAAGAAAGATACCGCGAAGTGGTGCAACTTCCATAAGAGCCTTTGTCATAACACTGTTGACTGTCACTCAAAGAAGACACTGGTGGCCGAAGTGAAAGCCTCTAAATCAGATGCGGGTTCTGACTCTGAGTTAGAACTAGAAAGGGGAAGATAGATCATTGACGTGGAACCTAGTACCATCGTTGCTACCACCAAGCTCCAGCATAGTGAACCAGATGAGCCAGAAGAAGGAGAGCGCCTCTTCCATTCACAGATGTGGGTAAAAGGCACCCCGCTGCACTTCATCATTGATAGTGGTAGCCAGAAGAACCTCATCTCAACAGAGGTTGTCAAGCAGCTAGCCCTGCCCACAATGTCACATCCACAACCCTACACCATTGGATGGCTTCACCAAGGAAGCGATCTTCGCGTCAGCCAATAGTGTCGATTGTCGTACAACATCAATCCCTTCAAAGACGAGGTATTGTGTGATGTTTCTCCTCTCAAAGTTTGTGATGTTATTTTGGGCCAACCTTATTTATGGAAACATCATGTTGTATATGATTCTAGGCCTTGTAGTGTTATTATTACTTTGAATAGGAAATTATACAGGATACCCAAGGTTGTCCCACCTAGTGTTATTTCCTTGATCTCTGCTAAGAAATGTAGGAAAGTCATATCTTAGACGGGGAAGTTTGTCTTCTTCATGATTCACTCTCAGAATGAGATAAAAATTACAGCCACATCCAGTGTCTCTGTGTCCAACCTCTCCACACAGTAGAATAAAGTAGGTAAGTTCATGGAAGAATACTCATATATCTTCTCCTCACCTACCAGGGTACCTCTACACTACCAGGTCAAGCACCCCATCGATCTGACCCCTGGCACATCTCTGCCCAATGGGCCAGTCTATTGCTGCTCCTTGTTAGAGAATGAGGATATCAAGAGATAGATCCAAGAATTTATCCACAAGGGGCACATCCATCCCAGATCATCACCTTGCAGGAGACCAATCATGTTGGTACAAAAGAAAAATGGAACCTCGCGACTTTGCATTGATTATCGAGCTCTAAATAATGTCACAGTCAGAAACAAGTACCCAATTCCCTTAATCAACAACCTCCTTGATCAACTTATGGGGGCCAAATACTTCAGTAAGATTGATCTTAAGTCTGGCTACCACCAGGTCCCGATAGAACAGACAGATGTATGGAAGACCGCCTTCAAGTCAAAGGAAGGACTTTTTGAATGGTTGGTCATGCCCTTTGGTCTGACAAATGCTCCATCCAGTTTCATGAGGATGATGGATGATATCCTGTGACCATTCACAAATAATTTTGTAGTGGTGTATCCAGATGACATTCTCATTTACAACAAGACTTGGGTCGAACACTTGCAACATATTCAACAGTTTATACACACCCTACGGAAGCACAAGCTATATACCAACTTGGAAAAAAGCTCCTTCGGCATGGACAAGGTCCATTACATAGGCTACATCATTGATCAACACGGTGTACATGTGGATCCAACCAAGATCCAAGTCATCCATGACTGACCAACCCCAACCACACTCACTGAGATTTGAAGCTTCTTGGGCCTTTCCAATTTCTACCACAGGTTTGTGTTGGGATTCTCCCATATTGCATGGACCCTCAACGAAATAACCAGAGGTGGTGGTAAGCTGAAATTTGCATGGGGTCAGCCCCAACAACAAGCGTTCGATGATTTGAAGCAGCACTTGTGATCAACCCTATTACTTTCACTACCAAACCTGCAGTAGCCCTTTGAGATTGAGATTGATGCTTCAAACTATGTTGTGGGTGTCATTCTCATGTAGCACGACCACCCTGTGGCCTATCATAGTGTGACACTAGAAGATGCTATTTGTAAGTACCCTACTTACAAAAAAGAAATGTACTCCATTGTGCAAGCCTGCTGCCAGTGGAAATATTACATTCTTGGGAGGGAGACAGTCATCCACACTGATCATAAGCCATTGTAGGTCATGCAGACACAAGGAAAATTGTAGAATGACCACCATCAAAAGTGGTCCACATACTTGTAGCAATTCCATCTCAATATCATGTATAAAATAGGAAGCACCAACTGCGTCATTTATTGCCTCATCAAACCACTAGTCGTGACACTGACCATAGTGATAGACTCTTGTGGCCATGAGACCTTTGGATGGCCCCAACACTATGAAACATACCTCAACTTTTCCACCACCTACCAAATGTTGGGTGCAAAGACAATTGTCGATAATTTCCATCTTCAGGATGGGTTGTTGTGTCATATGGGCCATATATGTGTTCCATAAAGTGAGCGAATGAAGCTGATCTAGGAAGCCGACTACATCTGGGTGGTAGGACACTTCAGTGTCAAAAAGATAGTGGTGATGCTACAAAAACATTTCTACTGGACAAAACTTCGACAGGAGGTCAACAAGTATATCAGGTCTTGCACTTCATGCGCTATTGCCAAACCAACCACTAAGAAAAAAGGCCTGTACACCCCTCTTCCTACTCCTAATAGGCCATGGGAATCCATCTCAATGGAATACATGTCAGGCCTCCCATCCACCAAGTGGGGAAATGATTATGTTTTTGTGGTTATTGATCACTTTTCTAAGATGGCGATTCTGGTTGCTTGAAAGAAGAGCATCACATCAGAAGCCACTGCTAAACTCTTCTTTGAATGAGTCTAGGTACATTTTGGAATCCCACAAACCATTGTCTCAGATCGAGATAGTTGATTTCTCAGCACATTCTAGTTGAACCTCTAGTCATTGCTGAACACCAAGCTCACCAAATCAATGACCTTTCACCCCCAGACAGATGGCCAAACCGAGGTCGTAAATTAAATGATCGTGCATATCCCACGAATGTATAATTCCAATCACCCTCGCACATGGGATGAGAGTCTTTCCTATGTCCATCATAGCTACAACCCAACCCTGCATAGCTCAACCGACCACAGCCCCTTTTAGGTGGGGTTGGGATTCCAACCATTGCGTCCCATAGATGTTTCACTTCCCCTTGCGGTCACCTCGATCAAATCCTCTCCTGCTCCAAATGAGGCTAACAAAGCTACCCAGTTCATTGAGAGGATCCAACACATCCGCCAACAGGTTCAGGATATCCTACAGAAGTCCAATGACAAGTACAAGCAGTGCCATGATCAACATTGGGTTCCACATAAGTTTTAGGTGGTCGACAAAGTTTGGTTGCACTTACAGAACGAATGCCTTACAGGACCCCATCAGAAGATTCGACCACTCTATTATGGGTTGTACACCATCACCAAGGATGTGGGGGATAATGATTTTGCGCTCAAAATTCCTCCTTTTTCTTGCTTGCACCCAATGTTCAACGTGGACCTCCTTCGGCCTTATTTCCCACCATTATTGGACACCTTAGACGTAACAGAACAACTGAAACCAACAGAGCTCAAACCCGAATGAATACAACATGCATCCAATGATCAAATTGTGGACACACATATCAAGGGCACTCAACAACAAAGGCTCCATCTTTATCGAATAGTCAAAGCAGGGCAGCTCTTTCACCAAGGCAAGTGGCTCACCCGGGGCCAAATTCAACAGGAATTTCCTTATATGATGGGGGAACTCAACACAATGGAGAACATTTATTCCTAAGGATAGAGTATTAATCTAGGTGTATATCGGTGGCCATCCACCTTTTCCAGTTGGCTCAAAACATCTTTCTAGCAATTTTGATAATTTACTATTTTTAGCAGTTTTTCGGGTCTTGTACTTTTGAAGCCGTTTTGAGTCCCTAAACGACGTTTTTTGGGTATATTGTGGTCACGTGGTGTAATTTTTTTATTCCTCGGATATATCTTTCCAATGGGCTATCATATGCCTAAAACAGAGATCATATGCAAAAGTTACGACCCCGGGAAGTTGATCTACTGACTTACCCAAACGAGGCCCACATGACTTTTGGCGCTTCCTCTCCTAGGGTTAGGTTTTTGGATGTTTAGTGTTTTTGAAACTCCTATTTAGTTTAAAAATTCCTTGAGAGCCTCATTGTAATCATCTTCTTGAGAATGAGAGCATTCGTCACATCTCTTCTCAGAGATAAGCCGCCACCATTCCAGCAAGCTTGTTTTTCACTGCATTTAACAGTTTCAGCTTATTTACTTATTGAATAGAAAACCATTTTTACTGTATCTCTCTTACTTTGTGTTAAGAATATGGTAAAAATCTGTAGTCATTTCATTCTTCTCATAAAATATGGATCACCTAAGGTCCAAAAATAAAGAGGAAAAGGTTGACACTTCTGATCAACCCACTAAAACAAAAAAAATTGCTAAGCCTATGGCAGCTCGAAGCAAAGAAAAAGATGTCTAAAGCCCTCAAGCATTGGTTAAGAGTCCTACCCTATAAGTTAATGAGATTCTGAAATCTCCATCTTCATTTAGATTTGAAAGTGAGATTCAAAAAATCAAAATCCTTGTAAATTTTTTGTAGATGATAAAAGATGAGGAATTCAAAAGATATCTTTCCAAAATGTTGCATCCCGAAACTTCCTCAAATTTCACTGATTCAATCAACCTTCAAGATGAAAAATCAACAGTCATATTGGGACCTTTGATAGAATATAGATATGATTCATCCCCTCCTTTCTGTACATCATTGAAGATTCATGATAAGGTGCGACAAAATTGCTTGATGGACTTAGGGCCATCTCACAATCTCATGCCAAAAACAATCATGTATGATCTTGGGTTGGAAATTACAAAAACATACCATGACTTATACTCTTTTGACTCTAGGAAAGTAAAGTGTCTTGGGGTTATCAAAGACCTGGTTGTGACCTTGTTTCAGTTTCCCATGAAAAGTGTGGTCATGGATATTGTGGTGGTTGATGTCTCCCCTAAGTTTGGTATGCTCTTGTCAAGATATTGGATAAAAATACTAGGGGAAACCTTGCATATGGACCTTAGATATGCCACCATTCATGTGTTTGAGGGAGAACATAGAAGGCTTTACAAGGAGGCTCAATTAGCCTACATCATCAATGATGAAGAAAAACCCACCAATCATCCTATTTTTGCACTTGATACTGATTTAGGATCCAATATATTGCAGCTCACTGATGCTCCTCAACCTCCTCTTGAAATCAAAAAACATTCCATTACCTTTTTTGAAGATTCTCCTCCAAATACCTCTGTTTGGAAGATATTTTTTGATGGAGCCTCTTCTAAGGAAGGTGTTGGGATTGGAGTAGTCTTTGTTTCCCCTACTCAAGAGATCATATCTTTGACCTACAAGCTAGAATTTGAAACTACAAACAATGGGGAAGAGTATGAAGCTCTTGTTTTGGGTTTGAGGGTTGCTAAAGACACAGGGATTGGAGAGATAACAATGTTTGGAGATGCTGAATTAATTGTACATCAAATAAAAAATATGTATCAAGCTAAACACCCCAAGATAAGGACATACATAAATGAAGTTTGGGATCTTGCTGACAGTTTCTTATTAGATTTTAATATCTCATATGTTCCAAGAGAGGATAACACCATGGCATACTCTTTGGTTTTCAGCAAGTAATTTCAGAGTCCCTTTTCCACCTAAACTCAAATATGATGTATAAGTGAAGTATAGACCCTCTATACCTGACAATGTCAAACATTGGAAGGTTTTGAGGATGATATTGAGATTAAACGATTTCTTGAGACTGTGGATGAGTTTTCTGCCTTGCATGTTGATCACGATCATGATACTGAAAATAGCCTTCATGCTGATGTTTTTCTAAATAAAATTGCTAACCATCATATTGTTCAGTTTCCTGGTAACCATATTCCAAAAGGACTAGTTCCTTTGGAGTGATTGTTTGACATAAATGATGTTGTTGTAAAGGTTAAAGGTTCAACTGAAAATGATGATGTGAATGAATGTAATGTGGGTACAGAGGAGGATCCAAAATATGTCAAGTTGTCTAGCAGCTTGTCAAAGGAACAAAGGGATGAATATGTTGATCTATTAAAAGAGTTTACTAATGTGTTTTCCTGGACATATGAAGATCTCAAAACATACGACACAAACATCATTGAACATAAGATCCATTTGAAAGAAGAGGCCAAGCCATTTAGGCAGAAACTTAGACAGATAAATCCTATGTTGCTGCCTATTATGAAAAAAGAGGTAAATAATCTTTTGGATGTCAAGATCATCATTCCTTTGAGATATTATGAATGGGTGGCTAACTTGGTCCCAATGAGAAATAAGAATGGGGAAATTAGACTTTTTTTTTACTTCATAAATTTGAATAGAATCTCCAAGAAAGATAATTACCCCTTACCAAAGATGGAGAACATATTGTTGAGGGTGACAAGTTCATATAGGATGTCTATGATTGATGGAATTTATGGATACAATAAGATCTTTGTCTTTCCTGGATATCGAGAGAAGACAACCTTCACCAGTCCTTGGGGCACATTCATGTATGCTAAAATTCCCTTCGAATTGATGAATGCAGAAGTGACCTTTCATCGAGCCATGGACATTGCCTTTATTGAGGATAAGGACAATTTTGTAGTCATCTACTTAGATCAAATTATAGTGTTCTCACAATCTGATAAAGAACATTATCATAATTTTCAAAAGGTCTTCTTGAAGTCCATAAAATTTGGTCTCCCTCTCAATCCTAAAATGTTATTGTTTGTTATGAAGGAGGGGAAATAATTGGGGCACATTGTATCAAATGAAGGGGTAAGAATTGATTTAATCAGAGTAGAATCCATCCATACCTTGTCTCTCCCTAGATCCAAGAAAGAAGTTCATTCTTTCTTGGGGAAAATCAATTTTTTGAGAAGGTTCATTTCAAATTTTGTTGAATAGTAAAGTATATTACAACCATGCTGAGGAAAGGAAATGAAGTCAAATGGACTACTGAGTCTCAAAATTCTTTTGATCAAATAAAAAGGCTTTGATCGAAGCACCTGTGTTCATCATCGTTGACTACTCCAAGGATTTTCTGATATTTTATTTTTCTTCATTTGACATAGTAGTTGTTGTTTTATTGCAAGACAATGTAGATGGGTTAGAGCAGCCTATTGCCTTTTTCAGCAGGGCATTGAGGGATGCTAAAATAAAATACAAAATCATGGAAAAGAAGGATTATGATTTGGTCAAATACCTCAAGGATTTCAGAGTATATGTGTTGCATTCAAAGGTTGTTTCATATGTCCCTTTAGCCTTAGTGAAAGAGATACTTATTCAGCCTGATATAGATGGAAGGAGGAGCAAATGGATCGCCAAAATTCTAGAATTTGATCTTGAAATAAATCCCACTAAATTGGTTAAAGGAAAAGTTTTATCTAGGTTGTTGGTTGAATCATATTTCAAAGCTTTAGGGGTTAATTTCATAAGCATTAGATTATAAAATCATAAAGTTCGGTTGTCTGATAAAATTTCTCATGTCAGCCCCCAATTGGCAGAATGCACTTGGTACAAGGACATCATATATTTTCTGCAGAATTTGTAGCCTCCTGATGGTTTGGAAAAGAACAAGGTGAGATATTTGAAGCTCAAAGCAATCAAATATTTTATTCTTTACCAAGTTTTGTATTGGAAAGATCCTTTAGGAGTGCTTTTGAGATGTCTAGATTCATATGAGGCCCAAAGAGTTATCACTTATTTTCATGACAATTTATGTTGGGGCCATCACTTTTGGAGAACCACAGCCTATAATATCCTCAGAGTTGGGTATTTTTGGCCTAGCCTTTTTACTAACATTCGTGCAAATATTAGATCTTGTGTCAAGTGCCAAAATATTTCGAGAAAGAAACAACTCAAATATTTTCCATTGAAGCCTATGGTAGCTTCAGGACCTTTTCAGCAGTGGGGCCTAGACTTCATTTGGGAAATTCATCCTGCTTCAGGTGGTCAACATAGATGAATTTTGACTACCACTTATTAATTCACCAAGTGGATAGAAGACATCACTACAAGGAATGCCTCCCACAAGGTAATCATTTGTTTTCTTGAGGATGTCATGTCAAGATTTGGTTGTCCAAGCAAAATTGTTACTGATAATGCTGCATCTTTTAAGGCTGAACCATTGATCAAGCTTTGTGAATAGTATGGGATTACATTGGTTCATTTTACTCCTTAATACCCCCAAGGTAATGGATTGGTAGAATCCTATAACAAGAGCCTTATAAATATCATCAAGATATTGTTAGAAGACAACAAGAAAGCATGGGATTCAAAGCTGAAATTTGCTTTGTGGGATGATAGAGTGACAGCAAATAGATCACTTGGTGTCTCTCCTTTTTAGCTGGTATATGGGGTTGTGGCTATATTTCCTACTCATCTTTCCTTTCCCGTGGAAAAATTATTCCAACACTTCCAAGGAGAACCTGATGATATGGTCAAAAGAATACAACAGTTGGTATAAGTGCAACAAACTAGGTAGAAGCTATTGGACAAACCACAAGACCATCAAAAGAAGATAAAGCAAGCTTTTGACAAGAAGGTAAAAAAAAAAGATTTCTATCTAGGATATCTAGTGCTCAAGTGGGATGCACCCAAGAAAGACAAAGGAAAGGTAAATTTGAGGCCTTGTGGATTGGTCCCTTCAAAATTTTTGAGGTATTTTCAAATAACACTTATAAGTTGTAGAATTTGGAGGATTTTGAAGTTTTTGGTGGTCCTGTCAATGTGAACTTTCTGAAAAAGTATTTTTCTTAAGCCATGAGTGGCTTTCCGTTTCATTGTAAATACCATTTTTGTTTTATTTCTGATTGAATAAGTGACCCCATAACCATAGGATAAGGCACTGAAACTTCTTGTTCTTGGCATCTCACAGGGAGCATGCCATCCCCTGTGGAGCCAATGTTATCACATAAAGTTGCCTTGGGTCTTTTATCCCTTAGGTTTAAAATTTTTAGCCTTTATAATTTAGGTTTTCTTTATTTTTCTTTGTGTGATTTTCTTAGGTTAGATTGAACAAATAAAGACTTGTGGTTTTGGCTCTTTTTTTGCCCACACATAGATTTTAATCCTAGGTTCATTCTATGGTTTATGTTTTGACTCACCTCTTGACTTGACATCAAACATAACCCATCCCATGATATTTATGACTTGACACATCACTCCATCCACTCATACCCTTTATATTTTCCATGTTGTCCCTATGTCCGTTAAAGGGGTATTCAAATCAAATTTTTGAAAAAGGCATTGCCAACTCACTAGGAGTTTTTGTAGCACATCATTTGTCCTTTGATCCTTGTCATATTTTATCATAATAAGATAAGGTCGTGATTTACCTTGTTTTAAGATCCCTTGTTCATTAAATGGGAATATGAATATATATTCATTAATGAGTTTGCTAATAGTTTGATCAATTGAATTTTCTCTCAAGCTCAGCATTGCCAAAATCACTAGTTCAGACCAGTTGCAAACTCCACTACAGGATCAACTGCCAAATATAGATTGGAGACTGAGGTGGACATGGCAGTTTCCTAACTGGTTTTAGATCCTCCATTTTCTGTCACATCTCCAGGTATTTCGTGAGCTCTCTCCATTGCATATAAAGTTCTTGAGATACCTCCTCCCTCAACTTTTGGTAGCACCCGACACTGGAGACTACTTCCTTCCTCATATATTTGCATATGTAGTTTTACTATCACAGAATTTGCAGCCATTGTCACCTGGTTTTCATTTATTCTAAAGGCCAATTCGCTTCTCTCCTAAATACTAAGTATCCGAGAAATCACTTGGTCCTTGTGTGCACACTGCGCTACAAAAAGACGTTTCTAAAACCATGCTACATATCCCTTGTTTTGATGTGTTGCCTTTTATTTGGATTGGAGTGCTACCTTTTGGTATTCAAAGACACCTGCATTAGCCTTTTATTTCATTGTATCATCACTCTTTCATCTTAAGATCTGCTGACAATAAGGGGAATTGTAGTCCTTTCCTTCCCAAAACTTTGATGACCATGGTGTAGTGACATAAAGCTGAACAGTGCATCCCTTCCTTTCTTAACTCAGATTCTATTGTTAATTCAAGGTGAGTTAAAGAAAAATCCTGAGAGAGAGAAACCATTAGCCATTGCCATTTCTCATTGAGCTTTGCCTCTTTTTTTTTCCTTACCACTTACTACACCACAACCTTTGATCCCCTGTATTTATCCATGGAGACTCCTCAAATGAAGAAATCTTACGAGGGAAGGAGTGTGGTTAGGAATAGACCCTCTGACATGCACCTGCTTGATGCTAAGCCAATGGTCAGGGAGGTTTTTCAAAGGGTTGTTTTCCTCACGGTTTTCCAAAACATGTAGAGGGGACACCCTGAAGTAGCAAGGAAATTTGCATTACATTTTGATGGCATTAAGACTAAGGTGGGAGACCTTGAGTTTGAGGTATTTGAAGCCTCTATTGCAAAAACCACTAGGATTCCTAATACTGGTGAGAGGTGGTTTAAATCCATGATCTTAAGTGTTTCTTTCTCCAAGGACTTCCTGAAACCAAACTATCATACAAACAATCTTTCCAAAGGAGTTCCTAAAATCCACCTAGTTGAAGATTTTGATAAAATGTTGAAGATCATCCAGAGATACTTTACATGTGAGGGAAGGTTTAACATGTTATATCAGTACCATATAAGTATATTTCTTCATTTTACTAGTAAATATGTAATCAATATCCCTTTCTACCTTTTAAGGAGGATGGGTAAGATGTCTGATGGAGTCCAAGCCAAGTCCAAGGCTATGGACACTAGTTTATTTCACTCTGGATTGATTAGGATGTTGGTAATGGAAGAGTTGAAGAAGAGGAACATTCCTTGGGAACAATTCATTGTCTCTTCCCACATTTAGTTTTATATATCCTCTACTCCTCAGTATAATATGCAAATCCCTTTTCCATCTACTAGTGTTTCTGCAGCAGGAACAAGCAGTAAAATAAAGAGAAAATCCTCTACTCAAAACCAAGAAGTCATCAAGGAAATTGAAGAAGAAGAGAGGGAGATTCATCATGCTCCACAAAGATATTTTTCTCCTCCTCTTGCACCTTATCTGGAATAATTCCCTTCATCCACCAAAGCCACGACCAAGAGGGGAAGGAAATTCTGTTTCTCTTCTCCTGCTCCAACAACTAGCATCAAAATCAATAATCCTTATACTAGATCATCGACCCTCAAGGAGGTTGTTGAAGCATAATTCCTACCTAAGGTTTTAGTTCCAAGCAAAAAGAAATATAACGGTAAATGCATTGAGAATCCTATTGAGGTGATAGATAGATCCACTATGCAGTAGAAATATAAAGGTGAATCCATTGAGAAACCTTTTGAGGTTATCAACATCAACACTCCACCTAGTAATCACACTTTTAAAATATTTATGAGACAACTCATGGAGGCTAGGAAGGAGGTTTAATGTTTGAAAGAATAAGTATCGACTGAAATTATTAAGATGAAGGAGCTCACGAATATGTATAGTAACACCCTTGATCTTGCAAAATCTTCAGCAAGAAGATCCTTGCCTCTCCATAAGAAACTTAGCAACCTCTATAGTAAAAAGATAGTCTTTCAGTCTCAAAATAGAAATCTCAAGGAAGAACTGCAACATTTCAAGGACAAATTGGCCTAGACGAACTTGAATGTTCTGGTAGAAGCTACCATTGAAAGAGAGGAACCAATAGTGAAGAAGAGCACACCTGCATTCAAGAAGAGTATCCCTACAAAATAAAAACATGCTTCTATGATAGAGGGAAGATCTCCTGCAACAAGGAGGAGTGCTAGGTTGATGAAATAGTTGGGGGATATAAGCTCCATTTTTTTGGGTGGTCTCTTTTTGCAAGAGTAAAGTGATCAAGGAAGTATAATTTTTTCCACCTATATAGGCATCTACGAGCTCCTTGTTGGATTACTGAGAGGGGGGGGTGAATTAGTAATAGCGTAATTATAATCCTTTTTCTTCAAATGTTATATCAATGTAGAATTATTAACCAATAATGAGCGGTAAGAAATAAACAATCAGACACATACACAGTACACTAGTGTTTTATGTGGAAACCCAAATCATGAGAAAAACCACGGAATGCTTTTTCTTATATGTCTTGAAGAATTACATTCATTGGGAGCACCAAATTCCTTTGTTTTCCAGCTGCAACTGGAAGGAGGCTCCAACCCCCTATTTTCTCAGGCTACAACCTGAGGGAAGATCCAACTCCCCAATTCTCTGGCTACAACCAGAAGGAGGCTA
>JZKD02S0184488.1:146345-157349 GCA_000966675.3 Picea glauca | reverse complement strand
ACTATCCATATATAATAGTATTATATGAAAATATATCATAACTCATATCGTTACCCATCAAACAAACTTGGGTCCATTACCCAAACCTGGGGTCTCCAACTTCTCATGGCCATAAATCTCTAACGGTGAGGAATTATGTGACGTTACACATATCACTGGAAATGACATGACAAGAAATATCCATATAGGATATTTCCCCTGACAAATTCACTTTCCTTCATCTCATTATTCAACAATTAAGCATGGGTTCACTTACTCCACAAAGCATCTTCCTATGAGGGCTTTCACCATAAGGGGACCACTTTTGAGTTCATCGATATTTACTTCTTATCAACAATGAAAAAACAATAATGAGTCATATTTACATCAAACAATATTGGGTCCATTACCCAAACCTTTATGCTACGGGTCTTTCTTCAAGGGTTGACATCAATGACAACCAACCTTAATCAACACTGCTAACCCATCAAAGTTTTTGTGCTTTTGAAGGATTGGTCTCATCACACATAAAAAGAACAGACATTACGTAGCACCATGGTGCTACATAATCATCTATATAGTATGTTATGCAATTTTTATACCTAATATTCTATGAAATCTCCTAGACAAATTACACAATGGTGCTACCGTTTCTGCAAAATGCTACGAAATATCCTAGCTAAACTCAACAATGGCGCTATTGAATCTGTAGGAATAGATGATAGATGGAACTACCAAATCCATAGAGATGTTTTGATTAATGGTGCTACCAAATCCGCAGAGGCTATTTAAGGTATGGCGCTACCAAATGTGAAGATATATTTAAGGAGGGGTGCTACGAAATTGCATTGTATTTACACAGGATCGATGCTACGGAAACTGCAGTCCTATTTTGAAGGAGGCGCTACAAAATGTGCAGAGTGGTTTTGCAAAGGGAACTATAGAACTGTCTACCCAATGTGCTACTGAATGGCGCTACGAACTAGCAACTTTAATCAAGGGATTCAAGTTCATGACACCTTTGGATGGTTGATGATGTGGATAGAACCAAGGATCACAGGTGGCAGCATGAAGGAATCATATCAACCCCTGGAGGACACTTGGAAATGGAAAGGAATGTGCCACAAGGGAGACATGTCATTTAATTTTTGTTGGATTAATTCCCAACATGGTTCCTATTTTGTAGTAGTTTCTTAAGAGTTGTTAGCACAGGTGTTATATTGATAACTGTTTTGGAGAATCCTAAGGGAGGGAGGCCAACTCACACCTCTAGTTTTTGTCTTTCCTTATTTTTGTTATAAATACATACTCTAAATGATTAAGTGGGTTGGAATGGTTGAGTTGACTCCCTTATTGTAATATTTTTGACTAACTAGACTAGTTCTCTGGTTATGTACTGGACTTTGAGAATTTTTTATTAATAGAAGTCAATTCTCTTATTTCATCTTGTTGCCTCTTATGCTGAAGTTTTCATGACTGGACAATCCACATGCGATTTTTATGGTTGTGTTATGATGAATGTTTGATTATAATATTGCTAAGATTTTCTTCAATGTTCTTTGAACTTTGAATTCAAGAAGATATTGTGGTTGATTTTTCCCTCCTTAGGCTGCTTGAAGACCTGATGTTAATAGAATAACTTTACACCTCCCTCTCTAAGTCTTCCTCCTATTCACTTTTACTCCCATTCACTTATTGAAGATAATTAAGACCTCGTTTTCTTTTCCATCCTAGCCCATATTTCTGAGTTAAAACATTATTATTTTGAGTCTTGTCCATTTGACCTTAAGTCACTCATTTACATTTACATATACTTTGATGGGTACTGGGCTTATACTCTTTTCAATGTGAGGATGATTTGTAGTGCTAACAGATGGTATGTTGTGCTAAAGTTCATATTTGTACCAAATCCTTTAAATAATCCCATCCAGAAATTTGAAGTAAACTTTGTGTCTCTATTTAAAAAAATTGCCTTACGTATCCCATGCAACCTAGCAATCTCTCTCATGTAAATGTATGCAATATTAGTTGTTGTATGAGTCAATTTTATAGGGAAAAAATGAGCATCCTTTGTCAATTTATCAACCACTACCATGATTGATTCATGTTGTCATTCTTTCCTCGGATAATTTAGTTATAAAATCAATGGTTACCAATTATCATTTCTTCTATGGAATTGATAATGGTTGTATCAACCCCGTTGGGTGCCTATGCTCAGACCCCACTCTCTAACATTCCGTACATCTTGTAATGTAATCAACAACATATTTTTTCATTCCTGGCCAAAAGAATTGGCTTCTTATTGCTGCAATTGTTTTCTGGTAACAGGGATGTCTCACATATGGAACAATATGCATTTCTTTTAATACCAAATTCCTATGTTCTCCAGAAATAGAAACATAAATTTTATTTTTATGCATACGTAATCCATATTCCTTCAACTCATATTCTTTAAAAAAAAAATGTACATTTTCTTGTTGTAATATTTTGTTTACCTGTAGGTAATGCTAATCTGTAACAACAACATCTAAAATTCAACTCTTTAAATATGATTGATTCATACCAATGGTTGTAGCATGCATGTGATGTACCCTTCTACGAGGTGCATGAACAAATTTATTGTATTATCCTTTTATATGCTTGATGTCAAAACCGTATTATCTTAAAAATTCCATCCATCTCATTTGTTTGGTATTCAAATTTGGTTGTTCAAAAATATATTTTAGACCATGATGGTTTGTTCTTAATTCAAATCTCTTCCCCATGGGATAATTCCTCCACATATTCAATGCATGAAAAATGGAAGCAAGTTCCAATTCATGTGTGGAATAGTTCCTTTCATGTTCCTTAATATTTTTGGACTCATAAGCAATGACATGTCCATTTTGAGTGATGTCTCCACCAATTCCTTCCTTTCATGCATCTTCACATACAAAAATACTTTCATTTGGGTCAGAAATATTTAAATCAGGTGCACTGATAAGTAATTATTTCAAAAAATTAAGGTTCTCTTCACACTCAGTTGTCCATTCAAATTTATTTCCCTTATTTTGAAAAGAAGTGACGGGATGAACAATCTTAGAGAACCCTTCTATAAACCTTCTCTAGTAACCAGCTAATCCCATAAAATATCTAACTTTTGAAACATTCATGGGTAAAAAGAACACTTACTAAGCTTGGCATACAACTGATGTTCCCTCAACACTTGAAATACCAACCTTAGGTGATGTTCATGTTCTTCCTTTGACTTAGAGTAGATAATTATGTCATCCAAGAATACTATGACAAATTTATCCAAATAATTTTTCTATATGCAATTCATTAAGCACATAAATAAAGTTGGTGCATTGGATAGTCCAAATGGCACCACTACAAATTAATAAGTCCCATAATTGGTTCTAAACGTTGTCTTATGTATGTCTTATTCCTTTATTCTTACCTAACGGTATCCTGATCTCAAGTCTATCTTCAAAAATAGATTTTCCCCTCTTAGCTTATCAAAGAGGTCATCAATTCTGGGTAGAGGATATTTTTTCTTCACAGTGAATTTATTCAGTTGTCAAAGGTCAATACACAACCTCAATGTTCCATCCTTCTTTCTGACAACGTGTACTAGTGCTCCCCAAGATGAAACACTTGGAGGTATGTACCCTTTCTTCAAAATTTCATCCAACTGCATTTGTAATTATTTTAATTATGGTGTACTCATTTAGTAAGGTGTTTTTGATACTAGGGAAAATCTTGTCACTAAATCAATAGATAAATCTATCTCCCTCTTTGGTGGAAACCCTAGTATTCCTTAGAATACATCTTCAAATTATTTTAGTACCAAAAAACTCTTCAAGGCTTGGCCCTTTGTCTTTTCTGTGAGGTAAATCCTTGTACAGGTGATCTTCTTTGTGTCCCCAACATTGGATTGGTGGTCTTCCCCTTTTTCCCAAGGAGTCTTCTCTCTTGTATTCATCCTTTGCAGGCTTGTCTGGAAGCGTTTTATTTGGCATATTTCTATTGAAAGGATGTTTGAATCCTTTCTTTCTTTGGTCATACTTCTCCTGCTTCTTATCCTTCCAATATTTCTGCAAAGACTCGTTGCCCTTTCCTTTCTCATATAGGTACTTATCCTTCCTCATGGTCTCAGTCAAAGTCATGGGTTCATCATATTGAATATTCTCTTTATAAAAGGATGGCAGTCCATTTAAAAACCTTTGTATTTTCACTTTCTCATCTTTTATAAACCCCACACACTTTATAAATCCCAAGAACTTCTTTTTAAAATCTTCCATGGTCATGATTTCCAGCCTGTGTTCAAAGGAATCATGCATTTTATTTTCATAGAAGTGATTGGAAAGGTACTCCTTCTGAAAATATTTCTTGAACTGCTTCCAAGTGATCCCACTCTCATTAATGTGCTAAACTTTCTTTAGTTGATCCCACCACATAACAACTTTCCCATGTAAATAGTATGTGGTAATTATGGCTTCTAGGTTTTATGAGTAGTTATGAAATTGAAAATACCTCATGAGTCCATGAAACCATGCTTCAACATCATCTTCCCTTTCTCTTTCACAATCAAAGGATGGTGGCTTAAGCTTCCTCATCTCTCCTTGCAAACTATCCAATTCATGTCTTGTTCTTTGGTGCCTAACAAGAGACATTTTTGGGCTACTTATGGAATATTACTATGCCTAAAAATTCCTTTTTGAGTGAGGTGAGTGATGTCTATGAGTTGTACTATCACTTCTTGAATAACTAGCTCTGATGTAGTTATCTTTTCTTTCATGATATATGTCATCTTCCTCCGGTCTTGAGTTTGATCCATTATGTGTTTGCCTTTGCAACTGATTTAAGATTTGAATTACTTGACAATTTATCTATTTTTTATCTCTCATCAACCTATCATTGTCTTCGTTGTAACTCTGCACTTCTATTTTCAGGATTCTCACCATCTCTAATAAGGTTTCTTTATCCCCAATACTCTTGTGCCCATTTGATTTTGTCTCTACATTACCAGCAATGATATTTTTCCCTTTGACCTCTTTATCATGGTTGCAACATACCTCTACTTATTCCATTTATTGAGTATGCATTCTTGTACTGAACTGATATGTTTATACCCGCTAATTCTGAAAAATGTACAAGCAACCAGTTTCTTAGAAATATGCATATTATAAAAAAAAATCCAAAAAATGCTTCAGGTCCTTTTTTTCTCAATTCATGAAGAAATATATTATCATTCTTCAAATTATAACAATTAAATTTAATTTTCCCCTTAATCATCTTTCCAATGACTATACTCTTGCCCCAATCTGATATCTGAGTTGAAAGTTATGGCTTCCCAAAAAAGTCACTTTCACCCTCTCTTTTTTTTGCAACAGGATCTTATCGAATTATTCCACAACCCCCTTAAATTGGTACAAAATTAAAATTATGCATAGGTGCTTCCTTCAATCCACTTTCCTTGTGGCCGCAGGCTCAAACCCACTGGATTATTGACTCTTTAGCTCCTTTCTCCATATTCTTCCCCACAATACCTCATTCGAAAAAGTGTTTGTGGGCTTGTTTACTTTTAGGCCTTTCACGACTCTAATCAACCCCTTCACCTTAGCATGAGACTAGTGTTGGAACTAGGTCCTCCAGACTTTTTCATTCATATCCTATTCTACAGTAATACTCCCCGAAGTACACTTCACTGAAGAACCTATATTATCTCTACTACTAGATCAGACGGTTGAGATTTAATCTCTCATTGACTGGAAAATCCTGGCCCATATGAAGGCTCCGAGACTCCGAGAAATTAAAACTCTCAAGTCTTTCAAATCCCCAAGAGTTTTAACTATTGAAAAGGTCATAAAGTGACGAAGACCTCTTACCATCAGTTACAACCTCTTCTTACACTATCCTTCCACTAGTTAATCCAACTGCCATGACTTAATCAAGCATCGGGATGAACAATCCTTATTCATTTAGGGACTTTGGTGCTTCGGGACTCTGATATATTACAAATTTCGAGTTGTTCAACTCCCCTAGAGTGATATCTTCCTAATTTCTTACACCATCCTTTCAAATATTGATCTAACATTCGAGAAAAGTCTGGAATGAATCTTAGATCGATGGTCTGTGTGAATTCACGATTTCACCCTTCGACACTTTCGCCGGTAAATATGTTGGACATTCCCAAAGGCCATCATATTGGATATGACATTGCATGTTGATGTGGCCTATGGTGACATGGACCCTTGGTATGTGTGCCATATGTCACCTAGAAATGGATAGGTTGAGGTACAAAATGCACTTAATTCATGTGACACGTTTCCCCACATGACACCCCTGCCATGTGGCATAAGACATGTCATCAACCAAGTGGATGGTCCACATGTATCTTCCCCATATATGAAATCCTATGTGATTTCACAGACTACGGCTTTGCACTTTGTGGCTTTGACACTTTGCAGCTTCGGCGCCTCAGAGTTTCGTGGCTTTTCCTAGTCTCCGGTAATCACTAAAGTGGTGAAGTTTCAATTTTTTCCATATCTTGCTTGGATTTGATCAATGGATGATGATCAACAAGTTCAATCTGACAGTTGTGACTTAATCACTCCCAACCTCTGGTTTCACCTCTATCTGATGGTACTCATTCACTTGACTTCCGATATAATAATCTAGAATTACTTGATTTAATAGTTGTGATCACTCCTGAATTTAAAAGGGAATGATGAAGATTCCACGATCCTTTACAAAGGACCTCTATTTGCATGACTCTTTGGCTTCTGCATGATCTCTGCAAATCTATCTCACGTGAGCTTTAAGATATTGAAGACATATTATTTCTTAACCATAATACCACGTACACTAGTTATGGCCCATACCAGCCCGATGTTTCACCTAGAAGCTCTGATACCAATCTGTAACATACCCAACAATCCACATGTTGTCCATGCTATTTCAAACTTGCTTCTAAAATAGAGGCATGAAATATTCATGTGCAGAGAAAAAGATTCATGCTACAATATAAAAGAAATGAATATAATTACATACACGACAATAACCAACAAGCATGCACATTATAAACATGAATCTCATAGATAATAATTAATACACAACATAATAAATATATACGTAAATGAAACCATGATAGATGGCACTTATATTTATTTAAATGAATCACCAATTGGTTTCATACCAAGGATGTTCCACCCAACCATAAACATTATTGTTCCAATTTGTTGGCATATTTATTATGGGCAGACAGAAGGCAAAGTATTTGTTTTTCATTGATGGCAAGCTCATGGAAAATGGCAAGACCAACAGTGCAATGATGATCGCATGGAAAATGGGAAGATCAAAAGCATAAACTCTAGGATTCAAGGAAGCAACTCACAGTAGAAAATCCCGAAATCCCGAAGCGAGCATGTCAAAGACTCCATTTCAGAGTTCTAGATACTAGGAATTGGAGGAATCAAGATTCGAGACTCTTCATCACAGGAGTCCCGAAGTTGTGAAATGTGAAACACTGAAATACTGAAACAGGCACATCAACAAAGAGTTTCACAAACTGGGAAATAAATCCATTTCGGAGTTCCATATATGGGGAGTTGGAGTGTCGAAACACTTCACCACAGGAATTATGAAATGAGAAAAACACCTTTTGGTGTAGGTTTCGATTACTGGGAGTTGGAGTGTCGAAACACTTCACCACAGAAATTGCGAAATGCCGAAATGTGAAATTGCGACATGGAGTTTAGAAGTTTCTAGGATTGAGACATGGAGTGTCAAGATATCTCATCACAAGAATTGTCGAAATCGCGAAATGCCAAAAGGGACTATTGTGAGTTTCGAAGACTAGAAGAGAAAAACGTCGAAATCCTGTTAGCCGTTTGATTAAGAAAAGAAGGGATATGATTATGAATTTTTGTAGACCATTGATCTAGATACATTTCGGGGATCGTGACTTGAAGAGTCGAGATGCTTCGCAACAGGAATTCACGACATGTGAAATCGCGAATTGTCGAAATACGAAATGTGAAAGACATTTTGTTTCTTGTAATCGAACGGTGCAGGTGAATTTGAATATGATCAGAGGGATACTATTTCACCTCACAATTAATTGATCAGTTAAGATTCATTTAGCAAAACTGATTCATGATTCTTGATCGGTTGGTGATTTAGTTGCTGAGGAGTGTGTGAATAAAATAAGATATGAGACGATTGTGCATGGTTGGTCATTTTGTATGAAGAATGAGTTGAAATGTAGGACAGGGAAAATTACAGTATGCGCAGTGTGAGATAAAACTCAGAGATGAGTAACAGATGAGGAATAGACAGAAGCAAGAGAAAAATTGTAGAACAACTTGAAGGAGAGCATAATTGCAGAACAGACAGAGGAAGAGAAGAATTGCAAATCAGTTAGAAGTAGACCAAATTTACAGAACATAGAAGAAGTGGTAAGAATTGATTTATCTGTGTTGTTGGTTATTCAATAATTTATTTATAATCATTTATTCAATCAATCATTCACTTGGAGAAAGATTGAAAATGGTTTAATTGAATTAAAATTGTTTAAGCACGGTAACAACTNGACTCAGTTGTCTTAGTAATTTCAACAATTGGTATCAGAGCGGGTTCCTTTTATTTAAAGGTAGATATGTAAGCTTAAACATGACAATTCATGAAGGGACTTAAGCCAGTAAGCCTCCTCTATTTTATGGAACAATTTTTTCCTTTTGGAAGGTTAGAATGAGAACATACCTAATGGCCTTAGGTGCTGATGTTTGGGATGTAGTAGAGACTGGATAGATAAATCCTGTTGTGCTAGCTTCCAAGGATGATAAGTTATAATTTATATTTAATGCTAAGGGAATGAATGCTATCTTGAATGGACTTGCAGAAGCCAAGTTTGTAAAGGCAATGCATTTTCAAACTGCCAAAGAAATGTGGGATAAAATTATTAGTAGCTATGAAGGAAATGAGAAAGTAAAAGATGACAAACTTCAAACATTGAGCTTGAATTTTGAACAACTAAAGATGAATGAAGATGAAACAGTTAGCAAGTATTTTTTAAGAGTTGAAGAACTTGTGAATGCCATGAAGGGTCTTGGTGATAAGTTTGAAGAATCACTCTTAGTTTAGAAGATTTTAAGATCTCTGCTTAATAAATTTAATCCAAAAGTCTTTGTAATAGAAGAACTAAATGATCTTAAAACTCTGTCCATTGATCAACTTCTAGGAACTTTAACTGCATATGAAATGAGAATTAGCAAATATAAATCCATTACTAGAGAAGCATCGTTTAAAGGAGACAAGAATATTGATTCAGAATTAAATGATATTGGGGAAAAAATTGTGAGAAGGTTAAAGAAAAGATCAGGAAAATATCAAGACAAGTTTCCCTTCAAATGCTTTAACTGTGGTAAGATAGGCCATTTTTCATCTAAGTGTCCCCATCAGAAAAAGGACCAGAACTTTGATGATGAAAAGAAGTAAAAATTCAAGAAATATAGTAAGAAGAAAAGTTTGTGTGCAAATAATGGCAATTCCTCAGAAGACACCAATAGTTATTCTTCTTGTGAAGATAAGGTAAATGATTTTATGCTTATGGACAAAGAGGATTATGATAATAAAAGCACAGATAGTGATGATAATGATGAAGAAGTTGTGGTTGATATGGAAGGAGAACTGATTAGTGCACTGGAAGAGATTGACAGACTCAAAATTAAGAACAGAAAGAAAAAACAATTGTTGATACAGTTCGAGAAAGACAATAAACAACCTGATGAATAATTTGCCCTATTTAAAGTGGAATTAGAAGAGGCAAATAAAATAGAAGACATAATGAAACAACAGTTGTCAGAGAAGAAAGTGAGGTGTGAAGCCTTAGAAGAAGACATAGTAAAAACCAGAAAAGAAATGGAGAAGTTTAAGGGATTGTATCACCCATATCTGCCAAGTATTAAAGCCTTAGAAGGATTAACCTCCATTCTAAATCAGCAAAGAAACCCAAAGTTGAAAGATGGATTGGGGTATGAAGAAGGATCAAGTAGTGATCATCCAAGTAATACAAAACCTATCAAGTTTGTCAAACCCTCAAACATTGACAACAGTCACTCTACAGAAACAAAGAAAAAAAATCATCCACCAAGAAGGAATGAAACAAAAAGTACCAGAACCAAATCTGTAGATTAGAGAGATTATCAGCATGAAATAAATCGACCTCCTCAAAGAAGGCAGAATTTTTCAAGGTACAAATGTTTTTTCTATGGTTGTTGTTTTTTCTGCTCTAATTTTGGTCACAAAGCTATAAATTGTTCTTTAAGATTTAGATATGAGCAATCAAGTTTTTCAAGGAATAATTATTTGCCACTACAAATATTGAGATAGCCAAGCAACAAAAAATCACAGACTATAAATCATGTGACGAATAGGAGAAGGACACAGGTGAAACACAACAACAATTATGAGCATAACAATCGTTATGATCTATTATTCAGTGAACTACAATGTTACAACTTCCATAATTATGGACATAAAGCTGCAGACTGTCACTTAAGGAATTACAAGCCAGATTTGATCCCCACTGCTGAAAATGTCAAGGTTTGGAAGAAGAAAGAAGATGA
This sequence comes from Picea glauca, assembly GCA_000966675.3. Classification (NCBI taxonomy): domain Eukaryota; kingdom Viridiplantae; phylum Streptophyta; class Pinopsida; order Pinales; family Pinaceae; genus Picea; species Picea glauca. Next base: position 146,760 of record JZKD02S0184488.1, on the reverse strand, counting down.
CAAGTGTGGACTAGTGTTATCAGCCCAAAGACAAAATAATCCTTTGTATATTGACAGTGAATGTTCCAAACATATGACTAGAGACAAAAGTGAGTTTCTAACTCTAAGTGAAAGAAAATCAGGGAATGTAACTTTTGGAAATGATGCACCAGGAAAAATAAAAGGTAAAGGAATGGTAAGTTTGAGTAATGGAAAAGGGAAAGCTCAAGATGTGCTATTTTTAGAAGGTCTAAAACATAATCTTCTTGGTGTCAGTCAAGTCTGTGACCGAGGATGTGAAGTCATTTTTACCTCTAAAGTCTGTAGAATAAAATCTGTGAATTCAGGACAACTAGTTGCAAAAGGGATAAGAACAAAAAACAATGTCTATGTGTTAAAAGAAGAAAAAGAAGAATGCCACTTAAGAAAGTATGAT
>JZKD02S0184488.1:121095-145962 GCA_000966675.3 Picea glauca | reverse complement strand
TTGATTATTGATGATTATTCTAGATTAACATGGGTTTCCTTTTTGAAGGAAAAATCTGAAGCATTTGAAAAATTCAAAGTGTTTAAGGCTCTGACTGAGAATCAAATAGGAAAAAAATTAAAGGCAGTAAGGTCTGATAGGGGAGGAGAGTTTAGTTCATGGAACTTCAAAGAATTCTGTGATAAGCATGGGATCAAAAGAGAGCATACAATTCCAAGGACTCCATAGAAAAATGGAGTTGTTGAGAGGAAAAATATATCAATACAACAAATGGCAAGATCAATGATGAATGAAAGGAACATACCTCAGACATATTGGGTAGAAGCAATTCATACAGTTGTTCATATCCTTAACAAAGCTCATATTAGGCCACACAGTGACAAGACTCCTTATGAACTATGGTTTGGAAGACCTGCTTCAATCAATCATTTTAAAGTCTTTGGGAGTAAATGTTATATCAAGAACAATGATGAAAATATTGGAAAATATGATGACAGGGATGATGAAGGTATCTTCTTGGGTTATGCTACAGATAGTAAAGGGTATAGATGTTACAATAAGAGACTACATAAACTAGTTGATTGTATAGACATAGAAGTTGATGAAGAAATCTCGGTCAGAAATGTAAGCAGTGTTGAAACAAGAACATAATATATAGTTGAAGATGAAGATGAACAAGTCCAAGGATTAGAAAGGGAAGAATATGAATCAGATGAAGATATGAATACTCAGGATGACACAAATCAGCAAAAAGAAGAAAAATCACCTCTCATAATTGTTAGAAAGAATCATCTTGAAAATCAGATAATTGGAGATATAAATAAAGGAGTTCAGACAAGAAGGAAATTGATTAAAGACTCAGAGCAATCTCATGTTTCTTTTTTATCTATGAATGAACCTAAATTTTTTTTATGAAGCCAGCCAGCATGATGATTGGATTAGAGCAATGAATGAAGAGCTTGATCAGATTGAGAAGAACAATACTTGGGAGCTTGTCCCTAGACCTGAATATAAGAATGCAATAGGTTCCAAATGGGTGTTCAAGAATAAAACGAATGAAAAAGGACAAGTTGTTAGAAATAAATCCAGATTGGTCTGTAAAGGGTATGCACAAGTTGAAGGTTAGGACTTTGATGAAACTTTTGCACCAGTGGCAAGATTGGAAGCCATCATAATGCTTCTTGCTTATTCATGTCATAAGAACTTTAAAGTTTATCAGATGGATGTTAAGTCAACATTTCTTAATGGAGATCTAGAGGAAGAACTATATATGGAGCAACCTGAAGGATTCTCATTGACAGATAATCCTAATTATGTTTACAAGATGAAGAAGGCCTTATATGGACTGAAAAAAGCACCAAGAGCTTGGTATTATAGACTGGACAAATTTTTACAATACAAAGGGTTCAAGAAAGGTACTATTGACAACAACCTCTACATTAAGTCTGAAGGTGATAATTTACTAGTTGTTTTGGTTTATGTAGATGATATTGTTTTTGGTTGTACTAATGAATCATCTGTCTAGTGGTTTGCTAACTCTATGTAAATATAATTTGAGATGTCCATGATAGGAAAACTGTCATATTTTCTTGGTTTACAAGTAAATTGGAGTTCTGCAGGAATTTTTATATCTCAAGAAAAATATTTGAAAGAGATGTTGAAGAAATTTCAGATGGAGGATTCCTCTCCTATTAGTACACCTATGATGTTTGGTTGCAAGCTCAATAAAGATGATATTTCACCGGATGTTGATCAAAGGACATATCACTCTATGATAGGAAGTCTTCTGTACATCACAACATCCCATCCTGATATAATGCAAGTTGTTGGAATGGTAGGTCGTTATCAGTCTGCTCCTAAACAAAGTCATTTGGTAGATGTCACAAGGATATTCAAATACTTGAAGGGAACAATGACTTATGGTTTGTGGTATCCCAGAAATCAGAATTTCCAGTTAACTACTTATTCAGATGCAGATTGGGAAAACTATGTTGATGAGAGAAAAATCACCAGTGGAGGAGCATTCTTCCTAGGCGACTCATTAGTAGAATTGCTTAGTAAAAAGAAAGGATCTATTTCCTTATTACAGAAGCAGAGTACATTGTTGTTTCTACCTGTTGCACTCAAATTCTATGGATGATACAAACTCTTGCAGATTTGAAGGTAACTTACATTGATCCCATTCCACTTCATTGTGATAACACTAGTGCCATCAGTCTCTCTAAGAATCTTGTACTTCATTCAAAATCTAAGAACATACCAATAAAATACCATTTTCTCAGAGAATAAGTTACAAATAGAATTGTTCAGATGAATTATATTCCTTCCACGGAACATATAGTTGATATCTTTACTAAACCGTTAGCAGTGACCCCTTTTGGATATCTTCGTCAAAATTTGGGGGTTATAACTTCCTTCGTCTAATATGTTCACCTGGTCAAGGGGAGTCCTTATTGAATATCTGTTGTATTTCTAAGATGCTCATAGTTGACAGGGGGAGTATGTACTACAACAACTCAGGGGGAGCATGTTTCTTCTTTGGCATTGATGTCAATGGGGGAGAAAGTGTGGTAATTTCAAGGATTCTATAGTGGTATAGTTGGATGTTCTTCAAGTGGTTGCCATCAATGCCAAAGGGAGAGATTGTTGGCATATTTATTACGGGAAGATAGAAGACAGAGTATTTGTTTGTCATTGATGGAAAGCTCAACCTGACGATGATGAACAAGAGAAAGTGGCAAGACCATCAATGCAATGATGATTGCATGGCAAATGGAAAGATTAGAAGCGTAAAATCCAGGAGTCAAGGAAGCAACTGACGATAGAAAATCCTGAAATATCAAAGCGAGCATGTCAAAAACTCCATTTCGGAGTTCCAGATACCAGGAGTTGGAGGATTCAAGAGCCGAGACTCTTCATCACAAGAGTCCCGAAGTCGCAAAATGCAAAACACCAAAATCCCGAAACAGGCACATCAACAAAGAGTTTCGCAGACCAGGAAATAACTCCATTTCGGAGTTCTAGATACCGGGAGTTGGAGTGTTGAAACACTTCACCACAAGAATGCTGAAATGCCAAAATGAGAAAAGACCTTTTGGTGTAGGTTTTGGTTACCGGGAGTTGAACTGTAGAAACACTTCACCACAGAAATCGCAAAATGCCAAAATGTGAAATTGCGACATGGAGTTTCAGAGTTTTGGGGATTGCGACATGGAGCGTCAAGATATCTCATCACAAGAATTGCCAAAATTGTGAAATGCTGAACGAGACTATTGTGAGTCTTGAAGACTCGAAGGGAAAAATGTCGAAATCCCGTCAGCCATTCGATTAGGAAAAGAAGGGATCTGATTATGAATTTTTGTGGACCATTGATCTAGATTCATTTTAGGGATCGTGACTTGGAGAGTCAAGATGCTTCACCACAAGAATTCGTGACATGCGAAATTGCGAATTTCCAAAATACGAAATGCGAAAGAAATTTTCTTTCTTGTAATCCAACGGTGCAGGTGAATTTGAATATGATTGGAGGGCTACTGTTTCACCTCATAGTTAATTGATCAGTTATGATTCAGTTAGGAAAACTAATTCATGATTCTCGATCGGTTGGTGATTCAGTTACTGAGGAGTGTGTGAATAAAAGAAGATATGAGATAACTGTGCATGGTTGGTCGTTTTCTATGAAGAATGAGTTGAACTGTAAGAAAGGGAAAATTACAGTATGCACAGTGTGAGACCGACAATATGCGCAGTGTGAGATAAAACTTAGAGATGAGTAACAAATGAGGAATAGACATAAGTAAGGGAAGAATTGTAGAACAACTTGAAGAAGAGCAGAATTGTAGAATAGACAGAGGAAGAGAAGAATTACATAACAATCAGAAGCATACCATATTTACAGAACAAAGAAGAAGTGGTAAGAATCGATTTATCTATGTTGTTGGTTATTCAATCATTTATTGTTGGTTATTCAATCATTTATTTATAATCAGGGAGGTAGGGTGGTGCTAGGGAGGACTTTTGTCCTCAAAGGTTCAAGTGGGTGCTTGAACACAGGGAGTTGTAGCTTCCATCTGGTTGCAGCCGGAAAAAACAGGGTGGCAGGGTGGTGCAAGGGAGAAGAGTTGTTCTCTGTTATACAGGTTGGTGCCTCTGTGACTGGAAGTTAGTGCTTCCATCCAGTTGGCACTGGAACAATTAGGGAGTTGTTTCTTCCTTCTAGTGGGTGCTAGAGAAACAAGAGAGTTGGTGCTCTCAAACAAGTTGGAGCTTGTAAAACAGAAGTACTAGCCTCACATTGAGTTGGTGCTCAATTATAGATGATGTATAGAACTTAAAAGACTGTCTATCATTTCGAAGAAGAAGAGGTTTTCTCCCTTTTTGGGTTTCCTCGTGAAAATATGTCTCTGTGTATATATTATGTGTGAGTGATGCTCATTATTTATGTTGTCCATATGTAGTATAATATTGATGGTCACTTGGAGAAATATTGAAAATGGTTCAATTGAATTAAAATTATTTAAGCACAGTAACAATGGATTCACCCCCCCTCTCAGTTCTCTTGGTAGTTTCAACACAATTCTCAACAATAATGTCACCCATGAGTCAGCGCTATGAATCTACAAGGATGATTCGAGAGTGTCAATCAGATTTCCAAACTAGTCAACACTCAAGATCTCATAGGCTTCTCAACACAGACAACAAACCAAAGTACACCAACTCTCTTCTATTCAGCCTGCACAACCCAAGATAATGTACCCCCTTCTCTTCCACGCAGTCCCTCAGGTTATCCACCTCCTTCCAAGGCTCCAGTGCATATTTTCAAGAATATCCATGCTGAGACTCTCAAGATTTGTAATGGTGAGAATAACTTAACACATGCCAAAGCATATCAGACATGAAGGAATTGATTCATGGCTAGAATACAACAATAATCATTACAAGAAATAAAACCATGGATCCTCTCCAACAATTTGTTTTTCTTTCCTAAGTGAAGATAAAAATGAATGGGGAATGAAGAGTGGGTAAAAGAAAAAATGGAGAGAGAACATAATGGAAGGTGTGAACAACGAACAATGAACAATGAGTGAGTGAGTGAACCCCCAAATAGACCAAAAATGGGTTTATGTATTTGTTGGAATTAAATAACCACATGGCCTTCCCCCAAGAAGCTCATGTAACAAATATTCTCCATTAAAACAAAAATGGCTAAATAAAAATATAAAATAAACACTTAGCCCCTCAAGCTCCCTCTCTTATGGAATCATAACCCCCTATAACTCTTGTCCTTGTCTGTGTAGCAACCAGTGATGTATTTATTATTAATAATGATAAAAAAAATTACATTTCCTAGGCACACTAGCCTCCTTTTAATTGTTTAGGCACTTTGTCCTTTCATAAATTCAAAAAATACATCATTTAATATAGGGCTAAAAAATCGGGGTATTAAATTCCATCAAAATTTGGTGAATACTCGCTCAAGTTGTTGAACTTATCAGTTGATGGAGTCTTCGATGAATCCAACTTTACTTTGAATTGTTCCTTTTACATAAGTATGGAATTCAATATTAGATGTGGGTCCTCCACATCTCAAATTAATCCAACTAAATACAATTTAATTATTTCAAATATAATTCTCTTATTTTTACACTTATAGTGTCACATTCATCTAGCATGTCTTTTAAACTCTTTATTCTTTTTAGCCAATAGGTCTTGAGTTGTTTTATATGGATCATGGAAGGAAAGGCCTCTTCTTTCCTTCATAACTCACTAACACTTGAAACTTTTGCAATGAAATTATAAATGGCCCCTTTGTAAAAATCTTCATTTTTTTCAAGATCGACCTGAAGGTATTGTCTAAAATTTGTCATTCTTTATCCTAAGGAAATAAACTGTGTTGCCAGTTGCCATGTTTAGAGAATAAGAGACATTCTCTTCTAGATATTTTCTCCTACATACCTCCTAATGGCACCAAGAAGACTTGAATTTCCCTTTATTCTGGAACTAGATTTTGTTCTTCCCTCAAGACTTCTCAAAGGTTGTATTGTGGAAATTGGATTGGCAAATAGAGGTGGGGGCATTAAAGCACTTTCTAATTCTTTAACTATATCCTTTAAGATGGAATTTTTGTTCTCTATGTCTCCAATTGACATTTTTCTAGATTCTCATGTAGTTTCATGAATTTGTACAATTTTGAAGGGTAAAGCTCCATTGAAGTTGAGTTATGAGTTCAATTTTCCTTGAGCCTTCTTATTTTTTGAACCAATTTTCTCAATAACCAATTTTCTTGAATTTTCATCAAACGTGGCACTGTGTTAGGTGATATATTTTTCTTCAAAAATGATTGTCCCTTAGGTGTCCAATTTTGTTTCAATTTCTTTTCCCTCTTGCATTCTCTATTCTTCATCCTGAAATTCAATGCCTTCAATATTGACATCAAGCTCTATGTCCTTCAGAACGATTTCCTCTTCAGGAAAGTACTCACTTTCTTCTTCTTTATTTGTTCATCCTTTACTTTTGCTAGTGTCTGGGACTTTGTTGTTAGAATTGGTAGCTCGTAGGTACTTCTACATTGGTGACGCTCAACATGCATAAGTGACCGAGCACACTTTCTCCCTAATGAATTTATAATGAGTTTTTATAAATTAACTTTATAAAGTGTTTTTATAAAGTGGGTATTTTAATTTTTAAATGTAAAAGTGAATAAATGATGTTATGGGTCACTTTAGTGACTTGAGTGACCTCAACGAATGATTAAGTCGTGAACATTGATCTCATGAGAGAAATATCTAATCATGACCTTCAACCTCATTGGAAGACCAAGGGTTATGGAAGTTGCATTTTGAAAATTTTTAAAGGAAACTCCTGAGGGAGAGAGGGGGCACATGTTTCTAGAACAGTTTGAGAGAAGGTGAAGGAGAATTCATCCCAAGAAGGTTTCTTGGATTGGAGGGAAAAAAATTTAGCAATGGAGGTTGGCACAGATCCCTAGGAGAGGGATTGGCATACACTTCAATATTACTTCAACATGAAAGAGTATTGTACAACAATGAGGTCGTACGATACGATTGTTTGGAGGTCATACAACACATTTTGATATTTTTTCAACTACAACCATGCACATAAATTGAGGCTGAGTTTATGCATGAATTTATAGGTGTTAGTTCATCTGCTAACAAGTCTATACAGTGAGGTATTGATTTGTACCTCTTCTAGGCATGAAAACCAAAATGTATTTATGTTGTTAGTAACTCTACAGTCCGTAGAGGTTGTACTAGAAGTCTAGTTTTTTTATTTCATACTGTGTTTCTAAAAAATAAGTGTATTTTTTGCTCATATAGAGTGAATGTACAAGATATTAATGTTCAACATTTACAACAATTATACTCAGAATTTCCTTAAAGATGAATAAAGAAGCATTCTCATTAAATTTTCTTTTCTTTTCCTGAGTTATTATTCATGAGGCTTTGACCATATTTTGAATTCCAAATGTGTGAATTTTCCTATTGTTTATGAGTATTTCGTTGTTGTATATATTTTAGACTTATTAGTTATTTGTGCTTTAGCTCATAGTCCAATATTTGCATGTTGTAATATTGTTATATTGGTGTACAATTATAGTAGGATGAAACATGTTATTGACTATGTGTGGGACTGATATATATTTTTAACATGGTATCATAGCTAGAGCTTTGAAGTGCATTGGGAAACTTTGGAACTTGAGAGAACAAGTGATTTGTTGGGACATTTTCTTGAAGAAGGGAGAATAGGTTCTTTTTTAGATGAACAAATATGACTTACAACATCAGGTTTGAAGATAGGTTGGAGGGGATCTCCAACTACCTACAGTGGAAGGTTAGAATCACCAGTGTTATCAAGGAGAAAAAGTTGTGGTCATTTGTGAACACCTTCATGCCTGTACCTGTGCCATATCCCATAGATATATATTTTCATGAAGTGAAGGAATACAAGACTTAGAGAATCATATTGGATAGGGTCAGAGACCACCTTATTTCACACTTGGCTAATAATAAGAGATCCAAAGAGATATGGGATACAATGAAAAATTTGTATGAGACAAAGAACAAGAACCAAAAAATGGCTCTCTGGGACAAGCTCCATAGTGCTAGAATGGCCAAGGGAGAGAGTGTTGCCACTTACCTCACTCAAGTTGCACATGAGAAGGACAAATTGGTAGCTATTGGAGAAGTTATTCTTGACTCAAAGTTGGTGTGGATATCCATCAAAGGCTTCACCAAGGAGTGGGAGGTTTTTGTGAAGTTTTTGGTGGGGAGAGAGAAGCTCCTTGAATGGAGTAGATTGTGGGATGAATTTACACAAGAGGAGATCCATGATGGGTCTCAAGAAAAGGAGGTGGATGGTGTAGACGACAATAATCTTTCTCTTGTGGGAAAGGGAAACGAGAATAAGAAGGACATGAGTAAGGTGATATTCTTTTCATGTCACAAGACTGGCTACTACGCTAGTTAGTGTTCGAATAAGAAGAAGAAGAAGTCAGAACTAGAGGTGTCAACATCGAAAGATATTGCATAGTTTGCTAAGAGATATGAGAGGGAGTTTTCTTTCATGACTGGTCATGTGGGAAGTGGGTGCCTAGTGTTTGAGAACAATGAGTTTTGGTTTGTGGATAGTGGATATTATTGGCACATGATAGGTATGAGGTCATTATTTCTTAGTCTTACAGAGATATACTCATACTGCAATGTGAATTGTAGAAATGACCCACAACTTACAGTAAAGGGGGTTGGAAGAGTTAGATTCCAACTAGAGTCACGAGGTTTTTTGGAGGTTGTGAAGGTATGGTATGCTCCAAGGTTGATTGTTAACTTTATCTAAGTGTCAACTTTGGATGAGAGTGGTTTAGACTTTCTTCTACGGTGGACATGTGTTTTTATATACTATGGGAGAAACTATAGACACAAAAATGATGCTTGGTTTCAAGTATGAGGGGATGTATAGGTTGTTGGGGTCCAGTGGATTTCTAGATTCATATTTTATGTAGGAGACTAGGAAGGTTGCATGGGAGAGAGAGTTGATATTGAGGACTCAATCCTCTTCAGAGACTCCCATATGACTCAACAAACATGAGTCGACATAGATGGATGGTCAGGAGAGTGTGCATTCTCCTAGGAGCATGTCTTCAGTTCATGGAACAACATATGTAGCAGCAGAGGATTCTAGTGCAATGGGAGTAGTTCCTTCCTATTAAGAGGGAGAAAATACTTCTAGTATAGGGGGAGAATCTATGGAAAATGATGAGTTGGAGATAGATTCTGGTGGTGGTAATAGATGTACCTCTCTTGCTAAGAGGGACTATTAGAATTGGTATCTCGGAGGTAATTCTACATTGGCAGTGCTCAATGTGCGAAAGTGACTAAGCACACATTCTCCCTAGTGACTTTATAATGCATTTTAATAAAGTAAATTTGTAACATGATTTTATACAGTGGGTCTTTTAATTTTTAAATGTAAAAGTGACTTTATGATGTTATGGGTCACTTTAGTGACTTAAGTGACCTCAATGAATGATTAATTCATGAATGTTGATCTCATGAGGGAAATATCTAATCTTGACCATCAATCTCATTGGAAGACCAAGGGTTAGGGAAGTTACATACTAAAAATTCTTAAAGGAAACTCATGACCAAGAGAGGGGGCACACTTTTTTTAGGAGAGTTTTAGGGAAGGTGAAGGGGCATGCATCTTAATAATGTTTCTTGGCTTGGAGGGAAAGATATTCAACAGTGAAGGTTGGAACACATCCCTAGGAGAGGGATTTCCACACACTTCAAGGTTTCTTTAGAGTTAAAGAGTATCATACAACAAGGAGGTCATATAGTACGATTTTGTGGAGGCCATACAACAAATTTTATTGGTTTTGAAGCTATAGCCATGCATAGAAATCGAGGATGATTTTATGCATGAATTTCTAGGTGTTGGTTGATCTACTAACAAGGTCAAAGATTGAGGTACCGATTTGTACCTCTTCTGGGCATGAAAACCATGATTTTATTTCTATTGTTAGTGATTGTACAATTTGTACTGAAAGTCTAGTTTTTTATTTCAGACTATGTTGCTCATAAATAGGTATAGTTTTCCCTTAGATAGAGTGAATGTACAAGGTATTAATGCTGAATTTTTACTATTGTTGTACTCAAAATTTCGCTAAAGTTGAATAAATAAGAATTCTCCTTAAATTATGTCTTCTTTTCATAAGTTATTCTTCATGAGGCTTTGCCTAGATTTTGAATACGAAATGTGTGAATTTTCTTACTCTTTATGAGTATTCAGATTGCTTAGTTATTTGTGCTTCATCTCATAGTCCAGTATTTTCATGATGTAATATTTCTATATTGGTGTACAACTATAAGAGGTTGAAACTTTTTATTGACTAAGTGTGGGACTGACCTGAATGCTTGAAAGGTCCTCTCGAATAATTGTTTGGTCTTCAAGATATTCTCGTAGAAGCTCCAATCCTCCATTTTTTGTCTTAAAAAATTCCTAGGCTTCATTTCCTTTGAAATTCATCGCCAACTCTAGTAGTTTGATCATCCTCTTGAAGACTAAAGGAGATAAGGAAATAGGAGACTCCCCTTGCAACTAAATTATTCTCTAATTCTTTTTAAATTTATCAATTCACTATGAAGCCAACTCCTTGAAATCATAGACTTCTGGAACACGTCATGCAAGAGAAATTCTTGAAATCCAAATTTGGTTTGAATTATTCTCTATAAGTGCTAGTGGAGAGTAATATCTCTATGCCCTCAACCACTGAAACATAAATAAGATGGAAACCATGTATTCTACCTTTAAGAGAAAGTCTACATTCATCCATATTTTGGCATAAAATGAGAAACTCAAACCATAACTAGGTGTTAGCAAAAAATGTGTCTTTAGGGTTCAGAAGATGATTCAAAATCCTCCCTGACAATATCACCAAAATGTTATCACATACATTGTAAGTTGGGGAAAGCCTGACCGAACTACCAATTAGTAAAACATTAGAGAGAACCTACCCATTGTCACTTTAGGTGGGTGTTCCCATCACTTTAGAGGTGAGGTAGTCACCTCAAGGGGGGAATATTGGTGACCCTAGGGGGGATTGAGATGGAAAATAATATGTATGGATGGAATCCCCTAAAGTTCAAGTTTCTAAATGAAAAATGGAACTTGGAGATGAGGCTAGAGGGTTTTGTAATATCCCTAAGGCCAAACCCAATTGTAAATGTAAATGCAACTGTACTTAAGCCGGTGAGTTGTATGACATCATTTTGTATGCACATTTCATGGTATAGTGGATGCATGTACTGCACAGTAAAATGAGGAAGTGTGCACATTCTTGGATACCGCACGCAACAACTTGAGTGTGCATGATTGTAAGGCCAGCGAGCCCTTTGTGTATATGCTATGTTTTATAGGCTAGTGAGCCAGTTATTATAAGCAAGGATGCTTATGTTTTGATTGGGACAGAGAGCCTAGATGTTAAAGGCCAGTGTGTTTGTTTTTGTACATGTCTCATAATTAATATAAATACATTGTTGTGTGCAGACCAACCACAATAAAAGAGATGGGGGACTCAACTCCACTATTTAGGGAAAGGGAGGGGCTAAGCTAAGGAAAGGGTCTAAGCTAGGGAACTTAAGCCAAAAAAGGAATATTATATTAATATTTATTAAAATATAAGGTATGGATAATTATTTTATCCAATTTCTAAAGTTGGGGCCAAGTGGGCCAAAGTAGCTCCCAACATGACAAGTTTCAAGTTGGAGACATGCATACATATTGTTGGGACTTAGTTCATTTCCTATCCTCTTTTCAATCATTCTTCCCATGATTCCTTCCATCATCCAGGGATCCAGTCAATCATCCGTGAGCATGCACAAACCCATTGAGTTATCTTTTGTATTTGCATGACTGTACCTGAACTCGTATCCATAACCATTTTGTGTTGGTGTATCTAGTTAGCTTGGGAGCTGGACTGAAGAAGCGAGTTGTTAGGCCCGTGATAAATTCTCTTGGTGAGAGGATTGCTGGGGATTGATTTCCTGAAGGTGTTGAACTACAACTACATTGCTTTGAGACTTCTTGTCTAACCTGTTGTTGAAGCCCTGAAAGGAAGTGAGGTAGTCGAAGGACTGTTGAGCAGAGAAGGGGAACACTTCTTGGGTGGGACATGCATGTGGGGAATGAGGGACTGTGGGTTGTTAGTTTGATTTGGCACCGAGACAAAGTCCTTCTTGTTGTCTATGAGCCTTTAGCCTAGTTAGGAATCCCTTTACTTGGGTGGAGTTTAGTCCCAGCTCTGGCATGACTTGTTGTTGAGAGTGATGAATAATGTGGTCTAAGGCTGGGAGGTTCGTAGAAGGTCTGCACGCAGTTGGTGATATTCTCACAAAGATAACTGTCAATTGTGTGATAAATTTACATGTTGCATTGTTATATGCATGTTTATTTTTATGGGTTTATCCTATGCATGATTATAATTGTCTGTATGTTGTCCCGCGACAACTTAGATTGTGGTGCGCAGAGTTTTAGTCTGTGGTGGAGACGTACTAAAATATGGCATGGTGCAGCATGTCGAGTGAAATGCATGCGGAATATCACCATGTGGTACAAAAACTGTGTGTGTTGGATATCAACACGCGGTACAAAAATTGGACGCGGTGGATATATGCGTGTGAGTTATTGGCGCGACAGAGAAGTGATACACAGTGGTTTTAAAGTGCGTGAAGCATGATTTACCTTGTTTTGTTGCTGCACATAGTAAATATGGGTGTACAGGTTGAATTTTGTGTGAATGAATTCATTTGAAGGGCGAGCAATAGCAGAAAATCATTGAAATTCTACGACGTTTTATATCAGTTGGACGTCACCTTTTTGCAATGCGTTTTTAAGGGCCTTAAGATCATTTTTAGCAACTCAAAAACCATGAGACATATGTGTAACTTTGGTACACTTTGTCTCTACAAATCAAATACAAGAGCTCAGATAGATCTTTCTAACGCTGTAAATTGTTCGTCAAACAAAGTGTTTTTGAGAAAGCTACAGCCGAAACACTGGAGGGTAAATTTTATGACCCAACTAATTACAAAAGGCCATAACTTTCTGCTCCAGAATCGGATTGAGGTGCAGGAGCAATCAATGAAAAATATATTGATCCATAGAAGACATTCCAAGATATGAATTAAATTTATGGGCATGTTAAAAGTATTTAATATGGAAAATGAGTACCTGTAGCATTCCAAACCAAAAACACAAATGGGCCTAGAACTTTAGCAAGTTGCAACTAGCATCCCAGAATCCAGAATGAGGTGAAACTTGGACATAATGTCCATAATATGTTTATGAAGAAACCCAAATGAGAGCATACAAAAATGTCAATGGAGCAGGTGAAAAATTGCATATTTACAGTGCAGAGTTGCGCTAAGTTGAAAAATGAACAAAACATTTATTGGGGAAATTTCAAATGACCATAACTTTTTCTCTAGACTTGGAATTGAACATGTGAGTAGGCGTTGGAAAGGTATTGAACAATGGAATCTAAATATCCACCCAGAAAATTGATCTAGGCATTCAAACTTTTAGGAAATCAGAAGAAAGGATTCTTTTATATTATTGAACCAAAATGGTTCATATTTTTCATGAAATTGTTGAAACAGTTAGTCTGACAAAGTTTTGTTGGTTGCACATTTTGCAGATTTAACAACAACTAGATCAAATAAATATTAGCGCAAAGTCCATAGGAATGGAAGAGTCTTAGGGGACTTACAGTCAGAAATATGAGAATGGAAGGATGGATGTCCATTTGGGCATTGAAGGAACAAACTCCAATGGACATGGATAAGGAAGAGATGAAAACATGAATATGGCAGAGACCATTAAAAATTTGCATAAGGATATCCAAAGCCATAAATATGATAATGAAAGGCTTATGAGAGACAAGGAGCAGTAGGATGACTTCAACATGAAGTTATTTGAGAGCTTGAACAAAATAAAAAAGAAATTGGATAAGGAGAGTGGCTCAAGCAAGTCAGGAAATCATGGGTCTCATGATGAGAAAAGAAAAGAAATAAGTGTTAGCAGAAATCACCACCACTCCCCGAGGAATTCCAATAAGAGATCACACAACATATCAATTCCATTCCCTATCAGAAAGCATGAGAGGTCTGGGGTGGATGAAATGCAAGGAGAAATGAACAAAATCAAACCACCTACATTTGATGGTGAGAACAAAAATGATGTTGATGCAAAAACATGGTTGTTGGGCATGAGAAAGTATTTTCAATTGCATAATTATTCTTCTCATGTAGAAGGTAGAATTTCCATCTATCAACTCAAAGGAAAGGCATCCATGTGGTGGGATCAGATTGTGTAGGTGCACCACATTAAAGAGAAAAGTGTTACTTAGAGGGAATTCAAGAAGTGTTTTGAGAAGAAATACTTGACTAAGAGATACTATGACAAGAAAATGAAAGAGTTATTTGAACTCAAGCTTGGGAGTATGACCATAGATAAATATGAGAGAAGGTTTCTAGAACTACTGAAGTATGTCTCTTTCATAAAGGATGACATAGTCAAAATTCAAAGGTATTTGAGTGGATTGCCATCATTTATCAGTGAAAATATATAGTATGATGATCCAAAGACATTGGAGGAGACCATAAGGCGAGCTAAATGACTTTATGAACAAGAGAAAGAAAGGCCAACTTTCCAAAAAGCTTGGGAAGACAAAAAGAAGTTCAAGATGGATCAGAGGAAGAAGGGATCTAAGCTTCCATTCTTCAGAAATAATCCTCAGGTACAACAAACTTCTAGAGCACCCATAACGATTAAGGAAAGAGGTCAAAGGCCAAGGCAGCCACCTATTCAATGTTGGTGTTGTAAAGGACATCACATGTACAAAGATTGTCCTCACAGAGGTGAAAAAGAGATAACTGTTCACAATGTACAACAAGCTGAAACAATGGAGGACATGGGTAGAAATGTACCCATGATCTAGGCAACCCTGGATACTAAGAAAGAAAAGTATCAATCATATGATTGAAGTGGAAGGTATGATCAGCAACCAAACCATTGCTATTTTAATAGATTCAAGATCTAGTCATATTTATATAGATCCTAAGATGGTGGAAAGTTTGAATTTTCCAAGAAGAAAGCATGTGAAATATTGGTTGGTGCAACTAGATACAGAAGCCAAAAGAAAAGTTAATGAGATGGTTAAGTCATGCTTGATGTTCATGAATGGAATGAACACCAAGGAAAATTTGAGTATCTTTCCTTTAGGTTCCTATGATTGTCTAATTGGGATGGATTGGTTGGACCAACATCATGCCATCCTAGACTGTCATAAAAAAGAACTTACTTGCTTGGATGAGGAAGGGAAACTAAGGAGAGTGCAAGGAATTCCCAGGGCAGTAACCATCATAGAAATTCCAGCATTGTAGCTGAAGAAATGTTACAAAAAAGGGTGTCAAATATTTGCAGCACATATGGAAGAGACACCTAGAGATAAGGTGCCAAATTTGGAAAATCATACAGTCTTGGAAGAATTTGAAGATGTGTTCAGGGAGGTACCAGGACTACCCCCAAAGAGAGATATTGATTTCTCTATAAATTTAATGCCTGGACCAGCTCCAGTGTCAAAGACTCCTTATAGAATGAGTACACTAGAGCTCAAGGAGATGCAAATGTAGCTTGAAGAACTTCTAGAGAAGGGGTATATATGCCCAAGTGTGTCACTGTGGGGTGCCCCAGTCTTGTTTGTGAAGAAGAAAGATGGAAAATTAAGATTGTGCATTTATTTCAGACAATTGAATAAAGTGATTGTTAAGAACAAGTATCCTATGCCAAGGATTGGTGATATTTTTTATCAATTGAAGGATGCAAAGATCTTTTCAAAGATAGATCTCAAGTTAAGATACCATCAAGCATGGATTAAAGAGGAATATATCAGCAATACCACCTTCAGGACAAGGTATGGTCATTATGAGTTCACAGTGGTGCCATCTGGGTTTTCAAATGCATCAGTTGTTTTCATGTGCTTAATGAATGGTGTTTTTCGAGGATATTTAGACAAGTTTGTCATTGTTGTTTTGGATGACATTCTTATATACTCTAAGTTAGAAGAAGAGCATGATCATAATTTGAGAATGGTGTTGAAAGTATTAAGGGAGCGTTAGTTGTATGCCAAGTTGAGCAAGTGCTCATTTTATCAAAATAAAATTCATTATTTGGGACATATAATTTCAAAGGATGGGATATCAATGGATCCTGGGAAGATAGAAGCCATTAGAGAATGGTCAACAACAAAGAATGTGAAATATGTGAGATCATTCATGGGCCTTGCAAGCTACTACAGAATATTTATTGAAGGATTCTCAAATATTTCACACCCAATCACTTCATTGAAAAGAAAGGGTGTGAAGTTTCAGGCGACATTGGATTGTGAAAAGAGTTT
Source organism: Picea glauca (assembly GCA_000966675.3). Taxonomy (NCBI): domain Eukaryota; kingdom Viridiplantae; phylum Streptophyta; class Pinopsida; order Pinales; family Pinaceae; genus Picea; species Picea glauca. The sequence goes on along the minus strand of JZKD02S0184488.1, from coordinate 129,488 downwards.
CCAACACTTGAAACAATTACTAACAAGTGCTCCAATACTAAGGATTGTAGACCCAAATGAAGACTTCATTGTATTCACAAATGCTTTTAAAGAGGGACTTGGTGGAGTCCTCAGTCAAAATGGGTTTGTTATATGTTATGAATCAAGGAAGTTGAAGGAGCATGAAGGAAACTATGACACTCATGATTTGGAGTTGGCAGCCATAGTGCATGCAATGAGTAAATGCAGACACTACCTCATGGCGAAAAGGTTTGAGCTGAGGACAGACCACAATGGTATGAAATATTTATTTGATCAACCAACTCTAAATGCTAGGCAAAGCAGATGGTTAGAATTTCTAAGTGAATATGATTTTGATATAAAGAATATCAAGGCAAAAGAGAACAAAGTGGTTGATGCACTCAACAGAAGAGTGCATGAAATGAATGCTACAACCATTAGCATGTACCAATCAAATTTGAAAGACAAAATTACAGAGGTCACCAAATCAGATTTGCAATCCAAGGAATTAGTGGAAAAATTACAACAAGATATTTTGCAGCAGACAATTGAAGAATACCAGCTAGTTAATGATGAAATTATCATGTATAAGGGCAGAATTTATGTACCAAATTCTCATGAATTGAAAAATCTGATATTGAGAGAAATGCATAATGTACCTTATGTTGGGCACCCAGGATATCAGAAAACTATTGCAGTTGTCAAAAGCCAATATTATTGGCCAGGCATGAAGAAAGAGGTTGTTGATTTTATTTCCAGATGTTTGGAATGTCAAATGGTAAAGGCTGAGAATAGACACCCAACTGGTTTTCTACAACCATTACCCATTCCTAACTGGAAATGGGAAGTTGTAACCATGGATTTCATCACTAAACTACCCAGAACAAACAAACAACATGATTCTATCATGGTAGCGGTGGTTAAGCTTACTAAAGCTACCCATTTTACTCTAGCTAAGCTCACTCACAAGGCAGCAAACATTGGTGATCTTTATATGAAGGAAATTGCTATATTACATGGCATGCCCAAGACAATTATGTCTGATAGAGATCCAAAATTTACCTCAAAATTTTGGAAATGAATATTTAATGGATTTGGAACAAATTTGAATTTTAGTATAGCTTATCATCTAGAATCAGATGGGCAAACAGAGAGGGTGAATCAAGTGATTGACGATATGTTAAGAATGTATGTGATGGATAAACCATCAAAATGGGAGGACTACCTACACTTGGTAGATTTTTCTTATAACAACGGGTACCAAGCATCTCTAAAGATGAGCCCATTTAAGGCACTTTATGGCAGAAAGTGCAACAGACCAGTAAGCTGGGATAACCTAGTGGATATAGTAGTGGTTGGGCCAGATTTTCTTATGGAAATGGAAGAGAAAATGACTAAAATAAAACCAAATTTAAAGGTTTCCCAAGACAGACAGAAAATCTATGATGATAAGGGTAGAACTCACAGGGAATTTAAAGTGTGTGATAATGTATTATTGAAAGTCAAGGCCAACACAAGTTTCCTAAAATTGGGAAATTATTCAAAGTTGGCAGCTCACTATTGTGGGCCATTCAAAATCCTAGAGAGGATTGGTCCAGTTGCTTATATGATTGCATTGTTTGCATCTATGTCTGCTCATAATGTATTCCATGTATCATTCCTAAAGAAATATATACCTGATGCTAATCATGTTATTGATTGGAATGTGATTCAGGTGGAGCAAGAAGGTTCTTTTCAAGTGCATCTGGTATGAATTCTGGACCGGAAAATCAAATAACTCTGGAACTGATCCATAGGACTTGTAAAGGTCCAATGGACCTGATACGGTCCTGAGGACGCTACTTGGGAGCATGAGGATACAATGCAGGCAGAATACGCACATCGTTTTCAGGATTTTTGGAATTTTTTTGTACATGGGTACATGATGCATCGAGGACAATGCATAAATAAGGGGAGGGGATTGTAATATCCCTAAGGAAGAACCCAATTGTAAATGTAAATGCAAATGTACTTAAGCTGGTGAGTTGTATGACATCATTTTGTATGCACATTTCATGGTATAGTGCACGCATGTACTGCATAGTAAAATGAGGAAGTGTGCACATTCATGGATACCGTGCACAACAACTTGAGTGCACGCGATTGTAAGGCCAACGATCCCTTTGTGTGTATGCTATGTTTTATAGGATGGTGACCCAGTTATTATAATCTAGGATGCCTTTGTTTTTATTAGGCCAGAGAGACTAGATATTAAAGGCAAGTGCGCCTCTTTTTGTACATGTCTCATAATTAATATAAATACATTGTTGCGCGTAGGCTAACCATGATAAAAGAGATGGGGGACTAAACTCCACTAGTTAGGGAAAGGGAGGGGCTAAGATAAGGAAAGGGGATAATCTAGGGAGCTTAAGCCAAGAAGGAATATTATATTAATATTTATTAAAATATAAAGTATGGATAATTATTTTATCCAAGTTCTAAAGTTGGGGCCAAGTGGGCCAAAGTAGCTCCCAAAATGACACATGTCAAGTTGGGTACATGCACACATATTGTTGGGACTTAGTTCATTTCCTATCATCTTTTCCATCATTCTTCCCATGATTCCTTCCATCATTCAGGGATCCATTCAATCATACATGAGAATGCACACACCCATTGAGTTATCTTTTGTATCTTCATGACTGTACCTGAACCCATATCCATAGCCATTTTGTGTTGGTGTATCTAGTTAGCTTGGGAGGTGGACTGAATAAAAGGGTTGTCAGGCCCATGAGAAATTCTCTAGGTGAGAGAATTTCTATGGATTGACTTCCTAAAGGTGTTGAACTTCAGCTACAGTGCTTTGAGACCTCATATCCATCCTGTTGCTGAAGCCCAGAAAGGAAGTGGGGTAGTGAAAGGACTGTTGAGCAGAGAAGGGGCACACTTCCTGGGTGGGATAGGCATGTGGGGAATGAGGGACTATGGGTTGTTAGTTTGAGTTGGCACCGAGACAGAGTCCTTCTTGTTGTCTATGAGTTGTTAGCCTAGTTAGGAATCCCTTTACCCAGGTGGAGTTTAGTCCCATCTTGGGGGTGACTCACTATTGAGAGTGATGAATAGTGTGGTATAAGGATGGGATTTTTATGGAAGGTATGCACACAGTTGGTGATATTCTCACAAACATGAGTGTCAATTGTGTGATAAATTTACATGCTGCAATGTTATTTATGTGTTTATTTTTATTGGTTTATCCTATGCGTGATTATAATTGTCTGTATGTTTATGGGTATCTCCTGTATGTGTTGCATGTATATGTTTACTATCATTTTAGTATGAATCTGTGCATTTACATAATGTATTTTTCTGTCTACATTTATATCTATATGCTTCCGCAAGATTGTTGTGTGCATATGTATTTTAATTGCATGTAGTTCAAAAAATTTATGTGACATGTCTCAGTTAGATGTTGGTTATGTTACATTATGTTCTGCAGAGAGAATGTAAGAGTTCTCTGGCATAGCGTGGCCCAACATGGATGGCCGGGGACGTTACGGGTTTCTTAAGGTTTCCAATGACTTGAGTAACTTGCCAAGTGTGAATACCTTCCTGAGACACAAATAAAAACAAGTATATGATATAATATGTTAGTTGGAAATGAAAGTTAATATTTCTATTCCTAATTGAAGAAAAAGTAAATGATATATATCATCACATAGAGGATAATAAAGGATTCAAAATAAATGCTAAAAGTATAATTGAATAAGCAAGAGACAAACTAGTGAAATCTATCTTAACTCAACAATGGTAAAGAAATGGTTTATCACAAAATCAAGGTTGAAACAAAATCTTAATGAAGTGATATTTATCAGCCTTATGTCTGTAGCAAACCAATATTTATAGCAGAAAAATCAGCCAATTAAAATCACTTCTATCTACCTCAAAAAGTGCGCTATGGTTAGTAGTTTGTTAGGGAAATGTTGTAGCCAATTCCTAGGGTTAGTTTAGGATTTATAGAGGCTTAGAGAGTTATTTTTATGTATCCCTAATGGTTGTAGGTTAGTTTTTTAACAGCAACAATATTTTGTGTATGAAAGAGGATGCCTCTCCCTAAGGATAAGAAATCTTTGCGATCTCTCTTTAGTCAGATTAACTTCATAAGGAGATTCATTCCAAAGTTTTTCAAGATTGTTAAACCCCATAACAAGTTGCTAAAGAAGGAAACTTGTTTAAAATGGGAAAATAAAGGTAAGTTTTACTTTCAGCAGAGGAAATAAATATTGCACCAGTCCTAGTTAGCCCGCATTTTTCTAAATTTTTCATCATGTTTTATTTTTCTTCAAAGGACACCATTGGAAGAGTTCTATTACAAAAGAATGATCAAGGGGATAAACAACAGATTTATTTCATGAGAAAAAATCTTAGAGACTCAGAATTGAATTACACCATTACAGAAAAAAGCTTATGCTCTGGTCAATTCTCTCAAAAAAATTCAGGCTTATGTAGGGTACAACAAGATCAAAGCCTTTGTTCCCCGACCTGTTTTAAAGGACGTTTTATCAAAATAATATTTCCTTGGATCAAGAGGAAAGTGGGTTTTGTAGATACAAGAATACGATTTGGAGATCAAACCAAGCAAGATAATTAAAGGGAAAGGACTAGCCAAAATGATGAAAAAAATAAATCAAGAGGCCATCGAGGTAGGAGAGAACGATAAAATAAACATTATTGTAAGTGAGATTGAGAAAAATGAGTGGTATTTAGATGTCATTTATTACTTGAAAAATATCACTTTCCCTAATCATTTGGTATAACATAAAAGGAGATCCCTAAGACTCAAATCTATGAAGTATTTCCTAATAGAGAATGGTCTAGGGTGGAGGAACCCAGATGGGTAATCCTCAGATGTGTTAATAAAAAAAAAGGTGACAAATTAATGGTCAACCTTCATTCAGGGAACTATGGTGGCCATTTTTCAATAGGAACCACTTCCCATAATATTTTAATGGGAGGATACTATTGGCATACTATTTTCTCCGACACACATCAATATCTTAGATCCTTTCAACCATGCCATTTTTTTACTAACAAGCAATGCTTTCCTTCTTTTCCCCTCAAGCCAGTCATCATAGAAGAACCCTTTCAACAATGGGGATTGGATTTCATTGGTGATATCAAGGAAAACTATTAAGACCTAATATTTTCTCGTTACCCATTAATTGGGGCATATTACATTAGTAATGCTATTTTATTTATGTCGTCTTTATTCCATTAGTTGTAATTATACCTCCTAGTCTCCTATATATACCAATGAGACATTTTCATTTGGAATCATCTTGGAATTGTACATTTATGTGGGCATAAGGAGGTTTCCCCCTCAAAGAGGATTATTATCTTCATTTCTCTCTTTTTCAAGGCATTGAGTACTCATTCTGAGGTTTTTCTATCCTATATTGATATTTGGTTTTTAACATATGATATCAGATCTCAAGGTCTTAGGGTTTCGTTGCTACATGTGAGACACCTTGAAATTTTTGCTATAAATTTTTTTCTACAACATTTCTGAAGGAACGACTTGGAAGATATTTAGTAGACGGATCAAGATACATTGGGTTAAAATTTCATATCCTAACGCCTTATAATTTTGGAGATATAGCATGTGCCAGATAGGGTTCTGGAATCATCTTGAACTAATTCATTGCGGAATTTTCTCTATAAAATGTTTTTTGTAACATTTTAGACACTGAACTCTGGAGGATATTCACAGAAATTAGTAAGGTATCTGTCGTAAAATTTTCATCTTCTGGGTCATCTTAAATTTGTATATACAACCTATGGAAGATAGGGTATCTGACTATTCCTACTGACTAGTCTCAAGAAGGTGTTCTAGGTAAAACAATCATAACTTCTTCCTAGAGTATCCAAATGGAGTGAGACTAGTTGCATTGGATAATGGACAATATGCAATATTTCTGGTACAAGTTTCAGAATTTTGTATCAATTATTTTGTGTGGGGTGCGCTATACAAGTGACGTCTCCCGAAAAAGACAAAAATCATCAAGTTGTGGGGAAGTTACAGTAAATTCCACTTGGAATATCCAATTTTGATCAGACCTATGGAATTTCAGAGAAGAAATATCAAATAAATACAAAAAATAAAGTTTCATACCCATAAGGGTCAAAACCTTAGAGATACAATAGAAGAAATATTGTCTAGAAGAACCACCTCAAAATTAAGGTTCAAAAGTGATACTTGGCCAACATGCCACCCAAAAAGGGAACTTCTACACCAAATAAGCCTCCAAATAATTCTACATAGACTCTTGATGAAGGTGAAGAAATGCATAGGGCCATAAATGATTTAAAAAAGAATACAATAACAAAATATGAACTACAAGAGATGATGGAGGGTTTAAAAGGGGAGATCATGGAAGGATTGAATAATTTCATAATAGAGAGGACACCTAAAAGTAAAAGTGTATCCCATGAAATTCATGATGAGGACACAAGGAAGGTGAATCAATAATGGATAAATTCCAACTTTGGGTTGAAGACCAACCATGTTCCTAAGATATATATGAGGAAGTTTTATGGTAAGGACCCAATCACATGGATACTTCAGATGGAGAAATTCTTTGATCTACATAAAATGCCACATACACAAAAGGTACGAATTACTTTTTTATATTTAGAACCAAATCAATTTGTATGGTATTGATGACTTTTTTCTCGAAAATCACTCGTCACTTGGACAATTTTCACGGAAGAAATGATAGCACACTATGAGGATACAAGGAGAAATACCTTCTTTAGCCAATTGATAAATCTCAAGCAAAAGGGTTTAGTTACAAAGAACATTGACAACTTCCAAAGATTGAATATAAAGGTAACAAATATTCCAAATGAGCACTTGATTTAAGTATTCATAGGAACTTTAAAGGATAACATTCAACATGAAGTTGGCCTTTGGGAACCCAAATCATTGGAGAATGCATTTAAGGTGGCAATAAATGTTGAAAGTAAAAATATGGCTATGACTACTAGAAGGACCAATCCCAACATCTATAGAGAAAATAATGATCATTCTTTTAAAATACCTCAACCTACAAGGTTGACACCTCAACAATTGGAGGAAACAAAAGAAAAAGGTTTATTCTTTAATTATGACAGCAAGTACAGTAAGGGACATAAGTGTGGTGAGAAGAAATTATTCAATATAGATTGTGAAGAGGAAGAAGAACAAGAACAAGAACCATCTCAACATGAAAACGTAGAAGCAATTTCGTTTGAAGAGTTGACTCCCATGATATCATGTAATGCATTGGCTAGAATTAGCACTCCTCAAACCCTCAATATCGAAGGATACATTAAAAAGAAAAAGGTAATAGTCCTAATTGATTCTGGCAGTACTCATAATTTCATTCACTATAAATTAGCCAAAGGTCTCAATTTCTTTGTATATCCATCGCTAGAGTTTCAAGTAATGATTGCATATCGAGGAACTATCAATTGCTCAGGAAAATTCAATAAGATCAATATTACTATGGGGGAATATGTAATGAATAGTCCAATGATTTCTATATGCATGGGTGGTGTTGATGTTGCACTAGGAATCCAATGGTTACAATCATTAGGAACAATGGATTTTATTTTTCAAGAACTTTTCATGAAATGTTCATTGGAAGGAAAAGAAATTGAGTTAAGAGGTATCATATGGAAACTCGGTAAGGTGATAAGCTCTAATGACATGAAAAAATTATTGAAAAAGGGGCATCAAGGTCTTATTGCACAACTATGCTCACTAGATGTTCAAACATCTAAGCCATCTATTCCTCAATATCTCCAAGGTATCATTGATAAGCATTCCAAAGTATTTGAATATATTCCCAAAGGTCTTCCACCCACTCGAAATCATGATCATGAAATTCAACTAATTCCAAGGAGTGCTCCTCCTAACATCATGCCATATAGATACCCTTATACCCATAAGAGTGAAATTGAGCACATGGTTGAATAAATGTTAGAAGATGGCATCATTAGACCTAGCCAAAGTTCTTACTCTACACCAGTGGTAATGGTATTCAAGAAAGATAGCTCATGGCGTATGTGTCCAGATTATAGAAAGCTCAACAACATCACTATTAAAGATAAGTTTCTTATTCCTGTCATTGATGAATTGTTAGATGAACTACATGGAGCAATCTATTCACAAAATTGTATCTCCATTGAGGGTATCATCAGATTAGAATGAAGGAAGAAGATATCCCAAAAACAACATTTCGAACTCATGAAGGCCATCATGAATTTTTGGTCATGCCTTTTGGCCTTAGAAATGCACCTTCCACATTCCAAGGGTTGATGAATTCCATTTTCAATCCCTTCCTTCGAAAATTTGTGTTAGTATTTTTTGATGA
>JZKD02S0184488.1:103650-118155 GCA_000966675.3 Picea glauca | reverse complement strand
TGTTGGCTTTATTCCATTAGTTGTAATTATACCTCCTAGTATCCTATATATACCAAGGAGACATTTTCATTTGGAATCATCTTGGAATTGTACATTTATGTGGGCATAAGGAGGTATCCCCCTTGAAGAGGCTTATTATCTAGATTTCTCTCTTTTTCAAGGAGTTGAGCACTTAATTTGAGGTTTTTCTATGCTATATTGATATTTGGTTCTTAACAAAAAGTCTAGACATGGGTATCGATGGATTTTGAGTGACATTGATTACTTCACTTGTTGGCATGTTTACAGGAAGAGCATGCTTGTCATTAATGGTAAGAACAAAAATGACGATGGAAAATAAGAAAATCATAAGCTCGGGAGGAGAAGTGAACAATATGCATAGATCAAAGCTTAGAAGGGAAAGCGCAATATAGAAACATGATCAGAATCAAAATCCTTGATCGTGGATCTTCTTTGAGAGTCTTCTTGACCATTGGATCACTGATATAAAGGATCAAAAAACATTCGATAAAATCAAGGTGCGCAAGCCTTAGCGACTTGCACATGCAGGAGAGGGATATTTCCAAAGTTTCGAAGTCCTAAAGTGATTTGGGGTAGTCCATCATCGAGGAGGATAGGTAGCATGAGATCCACAACTCCTGAAGTTTGTGGATGAGGAGGAGGTGAAAATCATCGATGAAAAATATTGACCGTTGATTTCCAGAGGGAGTATGTGTCAGCTGATCTAAGATTATGGAGAAATTTGACTTCAAGAATTTCCAGTTGTGAATTGAAATTCCCAAAGCCCAGAGAGCCAGAGAGTCGGAGTAAATTTCAACTGTCATATCCATAGGGATACATGGTGACGGATCGTGAACTACAGAGAAATCACTTCGAGAGTTTTCAGTTGAGATCTAAAACTCCCAAATCCTAGAGAGACGGAGATCCAAAGTAAATATTGCTTGTCTATTCATCTGAAGTAGATCTCAGTATTTAAATCATCCGAAGAAGATCTCAAGTGTCAGAGCATCAATTTGAGATTTCAAAATCCCAAAAATTCTGGATATTCGAAGAGCCAAATTAAAGTCTCGACCACTGGATCATCCGATGTAGATCTCAGTTGTCAGATCATCCGAAGAAGACTTCAAGTGTCAGATCATCTTAGGTGAATCTGGTTCATCTAATCTAGAAAAGACATGGTGTAAACCTGTGGACTCTGAGTGAAGTCCTGAAGTGAATGTGGAATGTTGATTAGAGGTGGAAACATGGTGACAGATCTAGAACTCCGCATGCGAAATACTCTTGAGGAAAGCAGATATTGAAATCATCGAAGCCCCAAATTTAATCTCGACCATTGATCGAGAAGGGTGCCAAGGGTCGTCGATCTAGTCTTGGTAGAAAGTGTCATTGATTTGAGGAGGAAACGTGGCAAGAATTTGTGGACTCTGGCTAAAAGCATTCTGGTAGAGCGTGAAGTTTGAAAATTCAAATCGCCAAAGCTCAGAGTAGCAAAGGAGATCTCGAACGTTGATCGAGAAAGGGGACATAGGACCGTTGATCTAGTTGAGAGGTAAAATCCCCAAAGTAGAGGAAAATCCTTTGATTGAGATGGATAGGTGTCCATGGGTCATCGAATCTAGAATATTGATCTACAGAGGAAAGAAGGGTTTGAGATTTGAAACTGTTAGAGTCTAGATCATGAAGAAAATCACAACCATTGATTTACGAAGGCTAGATCTGATCCTTAGACATGAGAGGATAGATATGAACCGTTTGTTCAAGAGCACCATCAATATCATGAGATCGACAATCTCTTCTCATTGCGGGTATTGAAGGTGCGCTAACATTAAAAAGTTAAGTGTCGGCCACAATCGAAACCACAGTTTTGGAGAAAGGACACGTGGAGGCTCGAGGTAAATTGCGAGGTGAAAAAGAGTTTGATCTCAAACCACCTTTGGCTGCACCCACATTCGCATGGTCACATGATATCAACACCCAAGGTCACATTAGTGAAATATAGGGGAAGGAGATAGCGTTTCTAGGCTCCACATCAGAGGTTACACATTGAAAATTCATAAGGGTCTCTGGGTGTATAATCCAATGACACTGATCAAACAGAATATAATAGAAGGATTGTTGTTTCACTTCATGATTTCTTGATCAATTACGATTCAATTAAACTAACTAAATCATTGTTCTTGAGTGGTTGAATCATTGTTCCTAAGCATTGGAATCATGATTCCTGAGCATTTTTTAAATTCCCGACTTGAGCATTGGAGATGCAGAGTGTAACCTATAATGAGAGAAGGAATAAAAGAAAAATGTCATGAAAAAGAGAGTTTGTTGTTTCTCTTTAAAAAGTAGTCAAATTGTAAGAAATGAATTTTTACAGCATGAACTGAGGGATAAAATGCAGATATGAAGAACATGTTGGTAGCCAATTCACATTTTTCCACTGTCTTATAAGCTGCCTACACCAATGTTTGCAAACCTTATTTTTTCATCGCAATTCTCAAATAAACGACACTTTTATTTTTGCGATATTTGCACACTTGCCTTCGTTTTTGTTTTCATGACTGTAAGCGTGAAAACTTGGTCTTTCGAAGTCGCATTAAAATCATTATTTAATTGTCATTATCATTCTTGTCGATATGCCTACTGCGCTTACATTTTACTTATCATTATACAGTTGGCAAAGACCTTTTGATCTGTACTCATTTGACATTCTTGGATTGATTGTGTGATTTTGTTTCATTGAGTTTATGATACATTGGGGATTGTGTTTACATGTTATTTGATCAATCCACTTGGCACATTGGTATACATAAAACGCATTGGCACATTGGTTAAACTCTGGGTATGAATCGTTCTATACAACACATGTCACATAGTCAAAACATTGGCATTGATTTTGATTTATTTGTTTGGTTTTGAGACTATAACTATTGCTTGCGCGAATGGTTTATCCACTAACCAAAGGTTTTGATTAATTGAAATGGCATAGTTGTAACACTTATGCGTTGTGATTTGAATAGTTGAAAGCATCGGCCATTGTACCATTGGTAATGACTATTCTGCATGGCCAGCAAATAGCTCCACCACCTTCGCACGATGTCATTAATGCCTCCCCGTATCACTGTTTCACCTCTTCTAGCATCGGTAATCCTTCGAGTGTTCTACTCCTGTGTGCTGCATTCAAACCCTGGCTCATTCACATCGCTTACCGTGAACCCTGTTTATGGCACCAGTGGTGTGAATTGAGCCGAACGGTAGTCAAGCCTTGCTATTGTTCGATAACGCCCGGAAAGACTTAGAGGATAGTGGTTGGCTCAAGTTTGTACAATGGTTTGAGGGTTTTAATCTATTTGTTGCACAACAGTTCGCCCTGACTTTTGATGGGTGTAGGGCCAAAGTAGGCGACATTCAGCTTGAGCTGAATGAGGAGTTCATTATCTCTGCCACAAGGTTACCGTCCACGGGCCAACGATGGTTTAAAAACTCTAAAGTGGAGGAGGTGCCATGGCCTTTGTTGTTCGTCTCATGAAAGGTTACATCTTGTGACAGAGGTATGCCGATTTCCACACTTAAACCAATATGGAATGATATTTTGTTGGTGGTTCAACAATTCGTGACCTGTGAGGGTCGATATGGACTGGTTTTTCTTTATCACCTTCGACTGTTAATGAATTGTATGGGTTATCCATTGAATATGCCATTTTACTTTCAGCGTAGCCTTTATAAAATGTCAAAAAGGTTTAAACGAGAAAAGGACAATAGTAGCTTGTTACACCACGGCCTAATCAGACTCATCGTTGTTCACCACTTAAATCTTCACGGTGATAGTTGGCAATCTTTTATCTCTCGAAATGGTTTTGTTGATACAGAGCCTATACAAATTGACAAGCCTGTGGTTAGTGTGACTAAGGTCAGGCCACCTGTGCCTTTCCATGCCCTTCTACCCTCTCCTAAACCCTCGGTCGACCCTGATATCGATCTACCTGACATCGCAATAGACAAGACAGGGGCTGTTAAAAATCCTGTGAGCAAAAAGGTCAAGGGAAACCCTACTGTCGATGGAAAAGGTAAAAATAATGCCCGACTTATCTCAAGACTGGCTAGGAATAAACCTAAACCTAGTGCTGAGCAGAAGACCATAGTCCTCAGTGAAGACTCAGACTCTGACATCGAACGATTCCTAGCTAGTGAGTACCCTTACTCCCAAGGTTTGTGCTCTGAGCCACCCTATGATTTCATTTCTAATTTTCCCCCGTGTCTAAGGAACAATCCCAGTTATCTAGGGCTCAAGCTACCTAACAAAACCCTCGGTGATTCTCCCAAACCCTCCATTGTAAGGCAATCCTCATGCAACCAGTGTAATGTGTGGTTGGAACGATACTATATAGACGTTCCCTTCAATCGAAAATCAAAGCATTGGAAAACCAAGTTACAGTGTTGACTAGTGAAAGGGACAAGCTTCAAGCTAATGATAAGAAGTAGAAAACCACTGGTTCCATCGTTTTTAGGAATGTTGAATCGGCTACAGCCATCGTCAATTCCAAAATGTTATGACCAAGTTGTCTGCTCATCATTCAGGTAAGAATTTTGATATCAATTTCATTTTATCAATTGCTTGGATTAATATAGTGAATTGGTTTCTGAGTTTTGATAAGTCTGTTTATTATTTGTAATGACTTTGACATGGTTTGATTATCAAAACGGTTATAAAATTGAATATGGTTATGATTTTGTTATACGATTTGATCCTGCCCAGTTTAGCAATTTTTTGGTTTTCACTAGGTTTGATTCGTTTGTTTGTTGGTTGAGTTAATGAAATCAATGGTGTTTGATTTCGATTGGATTTTGTTTGTATCCAACCTGAACAGGAGATTTTTATGCTAAAATTAGAACACGGTTCTGTTTTGATTTAATATGATGTTGCTGCCATTGGGTATTAACAGCTCTGATTTCATTCTTGTGATTTGATTGTTAAAACAATTTCATGGAAATTGAATTGGCTTGATAAATACGATGTAGCCTATTAAATTGGAAAAACGACTCTATTTTGTCAACATTCTCGTTTGGATTTGTATTATATATGACCTGTGCGAAAGATCTCTGCACCCAAATCATGGAACTGTTTTGATTCACAACGACTATGTCAAACTTAAACTATTCGATTCGCTCTTGTTTTGATTGGATTGTTGCGTATTTTGAGTTAGCATGATTGTTTTATGAGTTGGATGTGTATCAAAAATAGACTTGATGATGCTCTGTTGATTTTAATTTTCAAAACGAGTTTGTTAACTCAGATCAACCTATGTTACCTCTGTTGAATTCGTATGATGAAATTCGATTAATAATTTGTTTTGAAATGAGTTCTAGTAATAATTTCGTTGAAAGTCAATCGATTTCGTCCGCCCCCAATTAGCAATAACAAACGATTGGGAAACTCTTACAGATCCTGTTATCAATTGATTGATTTCATTATGATTTTGTTTGTGATAATTTACACACCAGTTTTGATTTGATTCACTAATGGCATAGATCGTTTGTTTATGTTAATACAGTTATATCAATTTGAAAATGATCTTGTTGTTTTCGTATGGATTCGATCGTGTTTCCTGTTGATGGATAAGGCATCATAAACGATTGCCTATGATTTTTTTTAACTATATCGATTTCAATTGGTTATGAATCGATTTCATTACTGTCAATTATCCAACATGATTCCGTTTACCCGATTTTGTGACAACAAACCAAACAGAGTACATGCATCTCTGTAGTCATTTGATTGATCTTAGTCTTGTTTGATTTCAAATTAGTATAACAATTTCAATTTGAATGATTCGTTTCTCTTTCAAATAGCTATTAGATACTTGTTAATTTTAATTCTTTAAATATTTTAATTGATTTTAATGTTGATTCTGTGTCGGATTTAGACCAACTACATAATTGCAACATTCTGTAGCTAGTCTTTAGAATTAGATTTTTATCATTTTCATTAGCAAAATATACTCCTAACTTGTCCATTTTTTACCTTTTTAAGGTACATCTGAATTTCATTGGGCATGCTATGGCAGTCTAGGAGATATTTGTGTGATACGGTTTTATTTTAGGTTCCTAGTTTAGTCAGACTTGGGATATTTTCCCAGATTTATGTAAACAATTTTGATAACTTCCACAGGGATGTTTTACCCTGTGGAAGGTCTTTAAATACTTATTATTTTTTGTAATAAGGAGCATCCTCACTTGTGGGAGAACCAGGCTATGGATTTATAATACAAACTAAGACAAGAGTTGATGTCTTGCTACAACTTTCGCTTTCAATATATCAATCTTTTGTTTCAAGTTTATGCATGTCATTTGCAGTTGATTATAGACTACTTTAGCTATCATAATCGATTGCAGGATGATATGATTTAATCAATGTTCTATCAATATCTGATCTCTTTCATTATTTAAAAAGTACATCAATTACTTTGTTTCAGTTAATGAATCACAGATTTCTCTTGTTCGTTAATTGAATCATTTAGTATAGATCTTTGCATACAGATTTATCTAACTGTCAAGATTTATAAATCATAAGATTGTTGTAAATTTTTTATGTCTTGTTTGTCCTGTAATCATATTTGAGGAGCATTGCAGCTTTTTGTTTACAAGGAGCCCCTGGATAATTCGGTGCAGGTTTTCTCCCTCCGATCAGCTAAGACAATCATTTCATACAAGAAAAACCTGGAGTGTTTCTCCCGATCAGTTTGTGATGTATTTGTGAGTTAATTTGTTAGTATAATTTAAGTAGTTTAGTTAGATAAATATATTAGTTTAGATTTGTATTTAGAGTTAGTATATTAGTTGTTTAGTTTAGTTAGTTTTTGTTTTATTTCTTTTCATAAAATTATAAAATCAAAAAACAATAGCTCTCACTGTCTTAGGACGGAATGCAAATGAGTTTTTCAGGTTTTCATTCAAATCTGTAAATTGTTAATATTGTACATTTTGTGAATAATATTTATTTCTATTAGTAGTTAGATATTTAATTTCTTAGATTTAGGATAGTATTAGTTAGTATATTGTATATATAGAATAGTTAGATTTGTTTAGTTTATCTTAATAGTTAATTTTAGTTAGATTAGTTTATTAGTTTGTTTTAATTGTTATTTTTAGTTAGATTAATTATTTTAGAGTAGTTTTCTTTTTTGTTTTCTTAGGACTTAGATCGGCTAACGGAGACACTAAACCCTTCAAGGTGGTTCATTCCAAACGGCTTGGATTATTAGACGACCCCAGACCGGTTCCACTCTCCCAGTTGACGGACAGTCAATTTCGCCCGTCAACAAATGGCGCTAGAAGGAGGATGTGAAATTAATTAATGGCACGAGGTGGTCGCAAGACTCCTCCACCACCTAATCGCTCACCTATAGTGACTAGAATCCATTCGAACGATAATATTCGCCCTCAAACAACAACCACATCAACCGACGATCCACAGATCACAGTTGAGCCAGCAACTCCTAATCCTATAGGTGGTGACATATAAGAGATTGTTCGTCAATCTATTATAAAAACACATAGTGAATTAGCCCATTTGAGGCAACCAAATCGACCGTGGGGCCAACCTTTGGACTTCTCTGATATCAGAGAACAATTAGGAGGCACTAACCTCACTGTGAATCCTACAGATCCAATCCTAAATCCTGTTGCAGGGGGATCTGGGATACCCCCTTCACCACCCCCATCATCTCCTTCCTCTTCTGGAGAAGATTCCTTTGACGAAGGCAATTCCCCTTCTCAGCCTTCCACACCCACTACACCAATGGAAAATCAGAACAACCCTACTAGACCTTGGCTTGATCAAGATGTCGTAGTTGTACCTGGAGCTCAACATCCCTTACCTAAACATCTGGAGAAATGGCTTCCCAAGTTTGACCCTGAATCAAAACAGATCGCTGAAGATCACATTAAAAAATTTATGTTAGCCATAAGACTCCGCAATGTCGAACATGAAGACGTTGTCTGTAGGTTGTTCCCCTATACTTTCGAGGGCAATGCATCCACATGGTACTTTTCCCAACAACCCCATACCATAGTGTCTTGGGAAAAGTTTGAGTCATGCTTTTTGGAAAAGTTCAGAGACGGTAAGCCTCCAGAAGTCCTAGTCATGGACCTTTCTAGCTTAAGAATGAACCCAAAAGAAAAAGTTAAAGAATTAATCAAAGATTATTAACACTTAAAAGCCGAATCCCTATGGATTCCATGCCTGCCAAGAGTCTTATAATAGCATACTACACTAAAGCTTTGCATCAAAGTATAGCTATTTGGGTTAAACGATCTAAGAAATCCACGTTGTTAGAAGCCTTCGAGGAGGCCAGCCAGATTGAAAAATACATACTTAGTCTTAAAGACTCTACTAGCAACGAAACAGAGACTAGTTCTTCTTCCAAAAACAAGATTGAAATCCTCCCCAGACCCACTCAAAGTAAAACACAACCTGAAAGCTCTGATTTAGAAAACTTAACTAAAGTTGTGAAAAAACTGTCAAATCAAGTTATAGACTTAAAAAGGACGACTGAAGAAGCTTCCTCGAGCAAAGGGCCTTACAAAACCCCGTTCCGGGAGCCTTTTCCTACCAACCGACCTAATCCAACCACCGAAGGCCTTAATATAGAAAGTTTGCAATGCACCCTTCAAACAATTCTAGAAGCCCAAGATAACTTGATGCCTCCTGAGATTCCTGGTGAGGTAGTTGAACAAGAGACAGTTCAAGAAGAGGAGTCTTCTGCAAACATTTTTGGACACCACTCGGATAACATCTTTCAAGCTAACTTCGAGACAGTACATCCCTATAATACGAGGAGTAAGACAAAAAACAAACCTTCTTCCGAAAACACTACAGCTTCGCCTCCAAAGCAATCTAAACCAATTGAGACTAAACAGAGTAATGTGAACCCCAAATTAGATTATGATTTAGTTGAATATCTTAATAATTTGAGAGCTAACATTTATGTTTATGAGTTATTGAAATTTCCATTTCTGCTACAAAAAATGTTACAAAATATCTCAGAGAATGGGAAAAATGGTAATTCAAGTAGTAATAAGGTTGTGCAGAACAAAGTTCCTCAGAAGACTTCCACTAAAAACAATCCTAATCCTCAAGATAAAGGAATCCTTCCTGTAAGTAATATAAATAATGTAAATAATGTAGATAAAGCAACTTTAGAAACTGCGAGTAAAAATCCACAAGCTACCACTCTTAGTACTCGTAAAAATGTACCTCCATTCTTGTTAACTTTCAAAATCTTTAATAGAAACATGCACAATTGTATGGTAGACTCAGGAGCGTCATCCAATGTGATGCCATGGTCTGTATGCCAGAAGATTAACGCTGAAGTTGAATCCTCCACCTTAAAAATCATACAACTTGATCGGACCAATGTTAAAGTTATAGGCGAACTAAAGAATGTGCTTATTAGATTATCGTCTAACCCTAAGGTTCATCAAGTCATTGATATAATTGTTGTGGATATTCCAGAAGTGTATGGTTTGTTTTTAAGAAGGGATTGGTCAGAGAAGTTACACGGTTATTTCGCGACAGATTGGTCTCATCTATGGCTTCCAGAGAACGGCAAGCCTAACAAGATCAAAGTAAATCGTGAACGCTACCTTAAGTTCACGGTCACAGATTTGAACGATCCCAATGAACCATTTACACCTTCTTCTGATTCACCCGAAGTACAAGGAATGGACACCTTTTTCGGAAACTTCATGGATGAGGCTTCACTTATCACCAATCCAGAACAACAGTTCGAGATTGTAGCATATGTGCAGCCAACAACTTCCACGCCACGATCTCATGTACTCGATGGAAATCAAATTTGGTCTCTTTATTTTGACAGGTCAATGTCGAAAGAAGGAGATGGAGCAGGCTATGTCATTATCGACCCGACAGGTAACAAAACATTGATTGCATGTAAGTTAGAATTTGAATGTACTAACAACACTGCAGAATATGAGGCTTTACTGTAAGGTCTTAGAAAAGCTTTAGATATGAAAATTCAAAATTTGACCGTCTTTGGCGACTCCGAAATAGTGGTTAGACAGGTAAGAGATTCTATCCACTGTCTGTCTCCGCATCTTAAAAGCTACCAATCTAAGGTATGGAATTTAATGAATAAATTTTCTTCTTTCAATATAAATTCTATTCCTAGATTGAATAACTCTGAAGCAGATTTACTAGCTAATGTAGCTTCTAAACTTCTTCCTGCAGAAGGCTTGTCCCCAGATGCATTCCCCGTCGAGTTGTTGTTTCTACCACTTGTTCCTGACAACATCACTAACTGGAGAGTCTTTGATGATGATCAGCAGATTATTAACTTTCTGCATATGGAAGAAACCTTTCAAGGCACGATGATAGAAGAACACACACACGATGACAATTTGCGTGATTTCACGGTAATACCAGATCCAAGAACTCTTGAATCTTCATCGGACATGGTAAACTCGATCCCTAAATCTGTAGTTAGATTAGAGAAGTTTTATGATCTTCAAGATAAATTTAAAAACATGGTCAACTGTAAAACCAAAAGTTCCTCGTTATCTTATGAAAAAGTAAACTTAGGAACTAAGAACAATCTATAGTGCATTAATCTAGGAGTAGGATGTTTTGTACAAGAAAAAATTGCATTTATTAAATTGTTCAAAGAATTTAAATATGTCTTTGCATGGATGTATGATGACCTTAAAACGTTCGACCCTAACATCATACAACATGTCATTCCTATGAAACCCCAAACCTTACCCTTTCAACAAAAATTGAGAAAAATGCACCCTAAGCTTGAACCGACCGTTCAAAAAGAATTGAATAAACTGCTAAATGCTAAGATAATTTTTCCTGTTAGGCACACTCAATG
This sequence comes from Picea glauca, assembly GCA_000966675.3. Lineage (NCBI taxonomy): Eukaryota > Viridiplantae > Streptophyta > Pinopsida > Pinales > Pinaceae > Picea > Picea glauca. Next base: position 107,269 of record JZKD02S0184488.1, on the reverse strand, counting down.
GGTTTCTAACCTTGTCCCAGTCTGGAAGAAAACTGGGGAAATATGACTCTGCATCGATTTCCGAAACCTTAATAGAGCGTCTGATAAAGACAACTATCCTGTCCCACCCATGGAACAGATCCTTCAACATGTATCTGGTTCTGAGAGGTTATCCTTAATGGATGGTTTCTCGGGATACAACCAAGTCCTGATGTCTCCACCAAACCAACTTAAAACTACCTTCCGTACCCCTTGGGGCACTAATTCTTATCAAAAAATGCCCTTTGGATTGATTAATGTTGGTGCCAGTTTTCAGAGAGCAATGGACATTGCCTTCCAAGGCCTAATCAATCAGTCTGTCATAGTTTACTTAGATGATGTGACTGTATTTTCTAAAAAAAAAACAATCATCTAGATCACTTACGAGCCGTTCTACAGTGATGTCGTAAATATGACATCTCCTTGAATCCTAAAAAATCCATCTATGCAGTAGAACAGGGTAAACTTTTGGGATTTATTGTGTCAAGCGAAGGGATTATTATCGACCCCGAAAGGACTCAAGTTATCATGAAACTTCCCCCTCCTACATACAAAAAATCTATGCAGTCTTTCTTAGGCCAGATTAACTTTGTGAGAAGATTTGTCCCCAGCTTCTCCAAAATGGTTAGAACCTTGCAGAACCTAATTAATAAAGACACCCAATATCATACGGGATCCCTAGAAAATCAAGCTTTTAATACAATAAAGAAGGCCATAATAGATGATCCATCTCTCATGAGCCCCGATTTTTCTCAAGACTTTACACTCTACACTTTTGCTTCTGACCTTTCCTATGCCGTCGTCCTAACCCAAAAGAATGCTGAGAACAATGAAGTACTCATTGCCTTTATGAGATCTGCTTTCAAAGGCGCTGAACTCAATTACCCAGCGGTAGATCGACAAGCCTATGCTGTTTTCAAAGAAGTCAAGCACTTCCGATCCTATCTTTTGAAGTCAAGGACGAAAGTCATTGTCCCCTACCCAACCGTCAGGAACCTGTTAGTGCAGAAGGAACTAGGTGAAAAGAGGGCAAACTGGGTCACCTCCTTGCAGGAGTACGACTTAGAAATCACTCCAACTCAGATAGTGAGTGGCCATGGGTTATGTAAGTTAATTGTTGATTTAGCAGCAGAACAACAAGAAGAAAGCGATACGTCAAACCTAGGACAACACGATCAAAATCTAATCTGTTGTGCACAAAACTCTGTCATCCCTTGGTATGACGATACAAGATTCTGTCTTGAACATGGGTCAGCACCCCGTCACCTGGATCCCGCTAGAATAAGAGCATTGATATTAAAGTCTGCCTCCTTTCATCTAGTTAATGGTATCCTGTTTCGTCAAAGTTTTGACGGTGTACTGATGCGCTGTCTTGAAAAAGACGAAGCAGAAAAAGTCCTGCTAGAGTTGCATGCAGGAGAAGCTGGTCGCCATTTTGGTGGTGAAACCACTGCCCATAAGGTTTTAAGAGTCGTTTATTATTGGCCCACACTTTTTAGAGATGCCCTTGCCTTGTGTCGTAAATGTATCATTTGTCAGAAAGCATCAGGGCGATTACAAAAAACAGCCTTTCCTTTGCAGCCCGTTTCAGTAGATTCTCCTTTTTAGCAGTGGGGCATTGATATCATAGGTCCGATCAACCCCCCATCCTCACAACAACACAAGTTTATTGTGACAGCCACAAATTACTTTACCCGATGGTATGAAGCTGTTGCGTTAAGAACTGTCAACACTAGCCAGGTCATTGCCTTTCTAAACTCGAATATTATTACTCATTTTGGTATCCCTGACTGTTTAGTATTCGATAATGCTTCTTACTTTTCCTCTCTTGAGATGAGCAAGTTCTCTTTGGAAAAAGGAATCAAACTAAAGTATTATGCTAGCTATTACCCCCAGGGCAACGGATTGGCAAAATCAACAAACAAGAACTTGATTAAAATCATCAAGAGAACGGTGGTTGAAAATCACAAAAATTGGCACAATGCACTGTTAAACGCGCTGTGGGTTGATAGGGTAATGCAAAAAGTTGTTGTAGTTAACTCCCCCTTTTTTCTCATTTATGGCAGAGAAGCAATTCTGCCACCTCACATTCTTCTTCCTTTTCTACAGTTGTCACAGAAAATCCAAGAAGAAGATTGTCCCCCTTTGGAAAACCGGATTAACGCTTTGATGAAGCTAGAAGAGGTAAGAGCCCAAGATAAACGTAATTTAGATCAGCATCAACTATTGGTTAAAAGCTGGTTTGATTCTAACTCTGCTTCTGATAGGAATTTTGAAGTAGGTGACCCCGTCCTGAAATGGGACAAACCGCATGAGGGAAAGGGAGAGCACACGAAATTTCAAAACTTGTGGCTTGGACCATTTTTAATTGCTGAAAAGTTGGGTCCCAGTTCTTTTCGATTGCAGAATCTTGAGGGGCAGCTTGAAACCTATCCGGTGAATGGCCAAGCCTTGAAAAGATACTTTGCTTGATGACAACTCTTGTATATTATGTACATATTTTTCTTCTATTTTCTTTTTCGTTTGCTTTTTGTTTTTTATTTCCCCTTTGAGTTTATCAGTTTGTGTTTTTGGAAATACACATACCTGTGTACTGATCTATTCATACAAAGAAAACAGAAAATTCCTTCGTTGAAATAACTGCTAAGAAAATTGTATAAACATCAGTGGTATATTTCTGAAATTTTGATCTATGTTGGCAAAAAGTCTGTTGTTTGAAAGGAGTTGACTGATTTTGATCTCTAAGTAAATCTTGTCATGATCATCTATTATATTTTTACGATGTCCCTATTCCTTAAGGGAATGACTCAAAAGATGTCTCCCTACCTTAGGAAGTTGTTTTTGTAAATGAAACATCTCTGGATCTTAATAAATAACAGTTCTAAAAAATTCTGATGAGGTCTGAAAAAATATGTTAAAATATCATGATTTTCAGCATCACCCCGCTCAACTATATATCTTTGAAGAAAAACAAAACAAAACAAATTATTAATAGAGCTGTGGGAAGTGCTTGTAAACCCGCCGGGATTCTGAACAGTTCTGCTGACAGTGGGTAAATGCATGCATGATGCCAAGACAACTTCACCGGGGTACTGAACAGACCTACTGGCAGTGAAGCAATGTCGGGTATATGAAAAATTGCAAATACGGAACCTCTTAACCATAAAACGTCCTTTATTATGATCTGGAACTTCTTGGCAGGATACAGATGTTAGAGTGGGTTAAATGGAAACCCTGTCGAGGCTATGGACGCCTGCTGGAAGCAGTGGCTCTGTCAACAATATTGGAGATTTTATCTTTAATATCGTGACTCGTTGGTCTTTGTTATAGGTATGAAATAACTGAGAGGGGGGGGTGAATCAGTTATTGTAAATTATTAACCATTTCTCTCATTTTTAACTTTGAATCATTAATATTAGTGGCAGTAAGTCTTTACTGTGAAAACTAGTGTTATAAACATAAAGCATATAGCATAAAGAACAGCACTCACACACAGCATTCATTCACAAGTATGAGACACAGATTTTTCAAGAGGAAACCCAACTAGGGAAAAAACCTCGTCTTCTTAAGATGTTCAGCAAGCACCAACTTCGTTACAACT
>JZKD02S0184488.1:26745-97448 GCA_000966675.3 Picea glauca | reverse complement strand
TATCCTTGATTTTCTGAACTGGCTCTTTACTTGCCTCCTCTACGCATGCCACCTCATGTAACGCTGTGTTCTAGCATCTGCGTTTCAGCATCTGTGATCCTGCATTTGTGTTTCAACATCTACGTCTCAGCATCTGTGATTCAGCACTTGTGTTTCAGCATCTGTGATTCAACATTCGTGTTTCAGCATCTACGTTTCAGCATCTGTGATTCAACATTTGTGTTTCAGCATCGTTATCTTCTATGTTCCAGTATCTCTTATGCATGTTGTCAATCTTGACTGCTTCATAACCGATTGCCATCAATGACAATCCTTGACCGTCTTCGTCATTTCCTGAGTTGCATTATTTGTGTCTGTGTTTCAGCAACTGTGTGCCAGCATCTGCGATTGTGTTTCAGCTTCTATGATCTACCACTTGTGCGTGCTCTATAACCAACCAATTGTTATCAATGACAACCTTAACCTGCTGCGTTACCTTCTGTGTTCCATCTCTGTTTCAGCACTGTGTTTCAGCATCTGTGTTTGTATTTGTGTTGCAGCAGTTCGTATTTGTGTTGCAGCATCTGTTCTTCATGTTCGCATTTGTGTTGCAGCGTGTTTCAGCATCTGTTCTTCATAAACAATCGATTTCCATCAATGACAACCTTGATCATCTGCGTCATCTTTGCTGTAGCCATATTTCCAACAGTCTTAAGACTGTTATCTGTTTTCATCTTTTAAAAAACTGCTGGAATAGTTGGTTAATGATGATGTTTATACGATTTTCTGGTTGTTGTTTTTTAGTTGGAATTATCTTTGTTGTCCTAATCTGAATTTGTTCTTTTGGCAAAGATAACTGCTTCTACCAGTGTGTCGCCATTGTTGGCAGCCAATTCAGATTTTTCCACCATCTTATAAGCTGCCTACACCAGTGTTTGCAAACCTTAATTTTTCATTGCAATTCTCAAATAAACGACACTTTTATTTTTGCGATATTTGCACACTTTCCTTTGTTTTTGTTTTCACGACTGTAAGCGTGAAAACGTGGTCTTTCGAAGTCGCATTAAAATCATTATTGAATTTTCATTATCATTCTTGTCGATATGCCTATTGCGCTTACATTTTGCTTATCATTATACAGTTGGCAAAGACCTTTTGATCTGTACTCATTTGACATTCTTGGATTGATTGTGTGATTTTGTTTCATTGAGTTTGTGATACATTGGGGATTGTGTTTACATGTTATTTGATCAATCCACTTGGCACATTGGTATACATAAAACGCATTGGCACATTGGTTAAACTCTTGGTATGAATCGTTCTATACAACGCATGTCACATAGTCAAAACATTGGCATTGATTTCGATTTATTTGTTTGGTTTTGAGACTATAACTATTGCTTGCATGAATGGTTTATCCACTAACCAAAGGTTTTGATTGATTGAAATGGAATAGTTGTAACACTTATGCATTGTGATTTGAATAGTTGAAAGTGCCGACGGTTGTACCATTGGTAATGACTATTATGCATGGCCAACAAATAGCTCCACCACCTTTGCACGATGTCATTAATGCCTCCCCTTATCACTGTTTCACCTCTTCTAGCATCGGTAATCCTTCGAGCGTTCTACTCCTATGTGTTGCATTCAAACCCTGGCTCATTCACATCGCTTAAAGTGAACCCTGTTTATGGAACTAGTGGTGCGAATTGAGTCGAACGGTAGTCAAGCCTTGCTACTATTCGATAACGCTCGGAAAGACTTAGAGGATAATGGTTGGCTCATGTTTGTACAACGGTTTGAGGGTTTTAGTATATTTTTTGCACAACAGTTCACCTTGACTTTTGATGGGTGTAGGGCCAAAGTAGGCGACATTCATCTTGAGTTGAATGAGGAGTTCATTAGCTCTGCCACAGGGTTACCGTTCATGGGCCAACAATGGTTTAAAAACTCTAAAGTGGAGGAGGTTCCATGGCCTTTGTTGTTCGTCTCATGAAAGGTTACATCCTGTGACAGAGGTATGCCGATTTCCACACCTAAACCAAGATGGCATGATCTTTTGTTGGTGGTTAAACAATTCGTGACCTGTGAGGGTCGATATGGACTGGTTTTTCTTTATCACCTTCGACTGTTAATGAATTTTATGGGTTATCCATTGAATATTCCATTTTACTTTCAACGTATCCTTTATAAAATGTCAAAAAGGTTTAAATGAGAAAAGGCCTAATCAGACTCATTGTTTTTCACCACTTAAATATTCATGGTGATAGTCGACAAGATTTTATCTCTTAAAATGGTTTTGTTGATACAGAGCCTGTACAAATTGACAAGCATGTGGTTAGTGTGACTAAGGTCGGGCCACCCATGCCTTTCCATGCCCTTCTACCCTCTCCTAAACCCTCAGTTGACCCTGATATCGATCTACCCGACATCGCAATAGACAAGACATGGGCTGTTAAAAAGCCTGTGAGAAAAAAGGTCAAGGGAAACCCTACTGTCAACGACAAAGGTAAAAAGAATGCCCAACTTATCTCGAGACTAGCTAGGAATAAACCTAAACCTAGTGTTTATCAGAAGCCCATAGTCCTCAGTGAAGACTCGGACTCTGACATCGAACGCTTCCTAGCTAATGAGTACCCTTACTCCCAAGGTTTGTGCTCCGAGCCACCCTATGATTTCGTTTCTAATTTTCCCCCGTGTCTAAGGAACAATCCCAGTTATCCAGAGATCAACCTACCTAACGAAACCCTCAGTGATTCTCCCAAACCCTCCACTGTCGGGCAGTCATCATGCAACCAGTGTAATGTGTGGTTGGAATGATACTATACAAACGTTCCCTTACTTCAATAAAAAATCAAAGTGTTGGAAAACCAAGTTATAGTGTTGACTAGTGAAAGGGACAAGCTTCGAGCTAATGATAAGAAGAAAAAAATCACTGGTTCCATCATTTTTAGGAATGTTGAATCGGCTACAGCCGTCGTCAATTACAAAATGTTATGACCAAGTTGTCTGCTCATCATCCAGGTATGAATTTTGATATCAATTTCGTTTTATCAATTACTTGGATTAATATAGTGAATTGGTTTCTGAGTTTTGATAAGTCTGCTTATTATTTGAAATGACTTTGACATGGTTTGATTATCAAAACGGTTATAAAATCGAATATGGTTATGATTTTTTTATACGATTTGATAGTGCCCAGTTTAGCAATTTATTGGTTTTCACTGGGTTTGATTCGTTTGTCTGTTGGTTGAGTTAATGAAATCAATGGTGTTTTCTTTTGATTGGATTTTGTTTGTATCCAACCTGAACAAGAGGTTTTTATGCTAAAATTAGAACACGGTTCTATTTTGATTTAATATGATGTTGTTGTCATTGGATATTAATGGCTCTGATTTCATTCTTGTGATTTGATTGTTAAAACGATTTCATGGAAATTGAATTGGCTTTATAAATATGATGTAGACTATTAAATTGGAAAAACGACTCTGTTTTTCCAACATTCTCATTTGGATTTGGATTATATTTGACTTGTGTGAAAGATCTCTGTGCCAAAATCATGGAACTGTTTTGATTCACAACAACTATGTCAAACTTAAACTATTCGATTCGCTCTTGTTTTGATTGGATTGTTGCGTATTTTCAGTTAGCATGATTGTTTTATGAGTTGGATGTGTATCAAAAATAGACTTGATGCTACTCTGTTGATTTTAATTTTCAAAATGAGTTTGTTAACTCAGATCAACCTATGTTACCTTTGTGGAATTCGTATGATGACATTCGGTTAATAATTCGTTTTGATATGAATTCTAGTAATAATTTTGTTGAAAGTCAATCGATTTCGTCCGCCCCCAATTAGCAATAACAAACGATTGGACAACTCTTACAGATCCTGTTATCAATTGATTGATTTCATTATGATTTCTTTTGTGATAATTTACACACCAGTTTTGATTTGATTCGCTAATGGCATAGATCGTTTGTTTATGTTAATACAGTTATATCAATTTGAAAATGATCTTGTTGTTTTCGTATGGATTCGATCGTGTTTCCTGTTGATGGATAAGGAAACATAAATGATTGCCTATGATTTGTTTAACTATATCGATTTCAATTGGTTATGAATCAATTTCATTACTGTCGGTTATCCAACATGATTCTGTTTACCCGATTTTGTGACAACAAACGAAACAGAGTACACGCATCTCTGTAGTCATTTGATTGATCTTAGTCTTGTTTGATTTCAAATTAGTATAACAATTTCAATTTGAATGATTCATTTCTCTTTCAAATAGCTATTAGATACTTGTTAATTTTAATTCTTTAAAGATTTGAATTGATTTGAATGCTAATTCTGTGTTTGATTTAGACCAGCTACATAATCGCAAGATTCTGTAGCTAGTCGTTAGAATTAGATTTTAATCATTTTCATTAGCAAAATATACTCCTAACTTGTCCATTTTTGACCTTTTTCAGGTACATCCGAATTGCATTGGGCATGTTGTGGCAGTCTAGGAGATATTTGTGTGATACTGTTTTATTTTAGGTTCTTAGTTTAGTCAGAGTTGGGATATTTTCCCAGATTTATGTAAATAGTTTTGATAACTTCCATAGGGATGTTTTACCCTGTGGAAGGTCTTTAAATACTTATTATTTTTTGTAATAAGGAGCATCCTCACTTGTGGGAGAACCAGGCTATGGATTTCTAATATAAACTGAGACAAGAGTTGATGTCTTTCTACAACTTTTGCTTTCAATATATCAATCTTTTGTTTCAAGTTTATGCATGTCGTTTGTAGTTGATTATAGACTACTTTAGCTATCATAATCGATTGCAGGATGATATGATTTAATCAATGTTCTATCCATATCTGATCTCTTTCATTATTTAAAAAGTACAACAATTACTTTGTTTCAGTTAATGAATCACAGATTTCTCTTCTTCGTTAATTGAATCATTTATTATAGATCTTTGCATACAGATTTATCTAACTGTCAAGATTTATAAATCATAAGATTGTTGTAAATTTTTTATGTCTTGTTTGTCCTGTAATCATATTTGAAGAGCACTGCAGCTTTATGTTTACAAGGAGTGCCTGGATAATTCGGTGCGGGTTTTCTCCCTCCAATTAGCTAAGACAATCATTTCATACAGGACAAACCTGGAGCATTTCTCTAGGTCAGTTTGTGATGTATTTGTTAGTTAATTTGTTAGTATAATTTAAGTAGTTTAGTTAGATAAATATATTAGTTTAGATTTGTAGTTAGAGTTAGTATATTAGTTGTTTAGTTTAGTTAGTTTTTGTTTTATTTCTTTTCATAAAATTATAAAATCAAAAAACAATAGCTCTCACTGTCTTAGGATGGAATGCAAATGAGTTTTTTTAGGTTTTCATTCAAATCTGTAAATTGTTAATATTGTACATTTTGTGAATAAGATTTATTTCTATTAGTAGTTAGATATTTAATTTCTTAGAGTTAGTATACTATTAGTTAGTAGATTGTATATATAGAATAGTTAGATTTTTTTAGTTTGTTTTAATAGTTAATTTTAGTTAGATTAGTTTATTAGTTTGTTTTAATTGTTATTTTTAGTTAGATTAGTTATTTTAAAGTAGTTTTATTTTTTCTTTTCTTAGGGATTAGATCGGCTAATGGAGCCTCTAAACCCGTCAGGGTGGTTCATTCCAAACGGCTTGGGTTATTAGACAACCCCGGACCGGTTCCACTCTCCCAGTTGACGGACTGTCAATTTCGCCCATCAACAGAACATAAGCTGGACATAGCATAAATGGTAAAAATAATAGACTGTATGAGAACTTAAGCATAAGAAGATGCGAGCATGAGCACACTGATGCTGGCAGAGCAGTGAAGTGTAGCAGAACAATGATGAGACTAGTAAGCCATTGATAAATATTGTATCATTGTAATAAATTTCTGAAAGAAAAGATTTATATCTCATGGTGGTAGGGTGGTGCTAGGGAGGACTGTTGTCCTGAGATTTTCAAGTGGGTGCTTGAACACACGGAGTTGTAGATTCCATCTGGTTGCAACCAGAAAATCCAGGGTGGTAGGGTGGTGCAAGGGAGAACCATTGTTATCTGTTATGCAGGTTGGTTCTTCCATCCATTTGGTGCTAGACCACTTAGGGAGTTGGTGTTTCCTTCTAGTGGGTGCTAGAGAAACTAGATATTTGGTGCTCTCAGCAAGTTGCATCTTGTTAAATAAGAGGTTGTAGCCTCATTTTGAGTTGGTTCTCAAAGAAATATGATGTACAGAACTTAAAAAACTTCCTATCATTCGAAGAAGAGGAGGCTTTCTCCCTTTATGGGTTTCCTCATGAATATATGTATCTTTGTATATCATATGTGTGATTGATGTTTTTTATTTCTGCTAATCATGTCTTGCATAATCTTGATGATCACTTGGAGAAGGTTAATAATATTTTAATAGGAATAAATTATTTAAGCACAGTAACAACTGATTCACCCCCCCCCTCCCCCCCTCTCTCAATTGTCTTAGTATTTCCAACAATTGGTATTAGAGAGGTTTCCTTTTATTTAAAGGTAGATTAGTAATCTTAAACATGTCAATCCATGAAGTAACTTCAACCAATAAGCCTCCTATTTTTGATCGAACAAATTTTTCCTTCTGGAAGGTTAGAATGAGAACATACATCATGGCCTTAGGTGTTGATGTTTGGGATGTTGTAGAGACTGGATATAGAAAACCTATTATGTTAGCTTCCAAAGATGATAAGTTAGAATTTATATTCAATGCAAAGGCAATGAATGTTATCTTGAGTGGGCTTGCTAAAGCTAAATTTGTAAAGGTCATGCAACTTGAATCTTCCAAAGACGTGCGATAAAATTATTAGCAGTTATGAAGGAGATGAGAAAGTAAAAGATGACAAACTTCAAACACATAGATTGAAATTTGAACAACTAAAGATGAGTGAAGATGAAATAGTTAGTAAAAATTTTTAAGATTTGAGGAGCTTGTGAATTCCATGAAGGGTCTTGGTGAGAAGATTGAAGATGCATTTTTAGTTCAGAATATTTTAAGATCTCTGCCTGATAGATTTAATCCAAAAGTTTCTGCAATAGAAGAACTTAATGATCTTAAAACTCTGTCTATTGATCAACTCCTAGGAACTCTAACTTCTTATGAAATGAGGATTAACAAAGATAAATCCACCACTAGAGACTCATTTTTTAAAGAAGACAAGAATACTGATTCAGAATTAGATGATATTGAGGCAAAATTTGTGAGAAGGTTAAAGAAAGGATCAGGAAAATACCAAGGCAAGTTTCCCTTCAAATGTTTTAACTGTGGAAAGATAGGTCACTTTGCATATAAGTTTCCACACAAGAACAAGGACCATAACTTCGAAGGTGAAGAGTATTACAAATCCAAGAGATTTGGTAAAAAGAAAAGTGTATGTGTAAACAATGATGACTCTTCAGAAGACACAGATAGTGACTCTTCCTGTGAAGATAAGGTTAATGACTTTATTCTTATGGCCAAAGAGGATTATGATAATAAAAGGAAAGGAAGTGATGTCAATGATGAAGAAGTTGTAGTTGATAAGGAAGGTGAACTAATCAGTTCTTTATAAGATATTGACAGACTCAGACTTAAGAAGAGAAAACAAAAACAATTATTGATGTAGTTCGAAAAGAATGGTAAGAAACCTGATGAATACTTTGCCCTACTAAAATTGGAGTTAGAAGGGGCAAAGAAAATAGAGGACACTCTGAAACAATAGGTATCAGAGAAGAAGGCTAGATCTGAAGCCTTGGAAAAAGAGGGAGTAAAAACCATGAAAGAGATGGAGAAATTTAAAGCATTGTATCTCCAAAATATTCCAAGAATTAAATCCTCAACAGAACTACACGACATTCTGAGAAAACAAAGATCTCCTTTGTTGAAGACTAGTTTAGACTATGTAAGTGGTTCAAGAAGCAAACAAACATAAAGAAAAGATCCAGTAAAGATGATCAAGTTCCAAGTCAGCAGACAATCAGACCATGTGAGTACTCTGCCACCAAAATATAATAAAGACAAGATGATCCTTGATAAAAAAACAAAGATATCAGAAGATGGAGCAACAAATTCCAAGAAGAAGTCCATCCTTTAGGTACCAAAATTTCTTCCATGGTTATTGTTTTTACTGCTCTATTTTTTTTCATAATATTGCAAATTGTCAAATTAAGTTTAGAGACATGCAACCGAGGAGATCAAGAAATAAACAATCTTTTCAACATAGAACTAAACATCCAATGAGTAAAATAAATTGCACCAATCACTTTGACCTATTGAACAATGACATCGAATGCTATAACTTTCATAACTTCAACCACAAAGCTTCAATCTGTCATCTGAATAATTACAAAGCAGATCCAAGGATAAAACCCTTAGCTAGAAATGCCAGCACATGGAAAAAGAAAGATAGTGAAAAATGTGGTCTAGTACTTTCATATCAAAGACAAAAGAACCCCTCGTATATTGACAATGGATGTTCCAAACACATGACTGGAGACAAAAGTAACTTTATGTCTCTAAGTGAAATAAAATAAGGAAATGTAACCTTTGGAAATGATGCACCAAGAAAAATCAAAGGTAAAGGAATGGTAAGTCTAAGTAATGGCAAAGGGAAATCTCAAGATGTGTTGTTTGTAGATGGTTTGAAACATAATCTGCTTAGTGTCAGTCAAGTTTGTGACAGAGGATGTAAAGTTGTTTTCACTTCTAAAGATTATAAAATACAATATGTGAATTCAGGACAGTTGATTGCAAAAGGCGTAAGAATAGAAAACAATGTCTATGTTTTGAAATAAGAAAAAGAAGAATGTCACTTAAGAAAGTATGATTAAATCTGGTTATGACATAGGAGACTTGGACACCTAAATTTTGATCATCTAATCAAAATTAGAAACAGTAGGGCAGTAAAAGATCTTCCAAAAATATCAAAGCCATATGATTTTGTATGCAAACCTTGCCAAATAGGAAATCTCACTCAGACACACTTTAAATCTAAGAAATTTGCATCAACAAAGAAACCTCTTCAGTTAATAAATATGGATTTATGTGGACCATCAAAGAAGGAAGGTATAGGAAAATAAAATTACTTCATGTTGATTATTGATGATTATTATAGACTTACATGGGTTTCCTTTCTAAAAGAAAAATTTGAAGCATTTGAAAAATTCAAAGTGTTTAAGGCTCTGACTAGGAATCAAACATGAAAAATATTGAAGGTAGTAAGGTTTGATAGAGGAGGAGAGTTTAGTTCAAGAGACATCAAAGAGGTTTGTGATAAACATGGGATCAAAAGAGAGTATATTATTTCAACGACTCTGTGGCAAAATGGAGTAGTTGAGAGACAAAATAGATTAGTTCAGTAGATGGAAAGATCAATGATGAATGAAAGGAATATTGCTCAGACATATTGGGTAGGCACAATTCATAAAGCTGTACATATTCTTAACAAATATCATCTCAGGCCATAAAGTGACATGACTCCTTATGAACTATGGTTTGGAAGACCTGCTTCAATCAAGCATTTTAAATTCTTTGGGAGTAAGTGTTATATCAAGAACAATGATTAAAATCTTGGAAAATATGATGACAGGGCTGATGAAGGTATCTTTTTAGGGTATTCTACAAACACTAAAGGATACCGATGCTATAATAAGAGGTCGCATAAATTGGTTGATTGTATTGACATAAAAGTTGATGAAGAAATCTCAGTACGAGATGTAAGTAGTTTTGAATCAACAATAGAGGATATAGTTGAAGTTGAAGATGAACAAGTCCAAGAATCAGAAAGAGAAGAATCTGAGTCAGATGAAGATACAAATACTCAAGAATACTCAAATCAGCAAACAACATCAAATCCTCCCTCCAAAATTACTCAAAAGAATCATCCTACAAGTCAGATAATTGGTGAGAAAGACAAAGGTGTGCAAACCAAGAGAAGGATAATAAAAAACATCGAGAAATCACATATAGCCTTCATATCCATGGTGGAACCCAAGAACTTTAATGAAGCCAGTAAAGATGTAAATTGGTTAAAATCAATGAATGAGGAACTGGATTAGATTGAGAAGAACAATACTTGGGAGCTTGTTCCTAGACCACAGATAAGAATGTAATTGGCTCTAAATGGGTGTTTAAGAACAAAATAAATGAACAAGGTAAAATTGTTAGGAATAAATCCATATTGGTCTGCAAGGGGTATGCAAAAGTTGAAGGATAGGATTTTGATGAAGCCTTTGCACCAATGGCAAGATTGGAAGCCATCAGAATATTTTTTGCCTATGCATGTCATAATAAATTTAAAGTATATCAGATGGATGTTAAGTCAACATTTATTAATGGATATATAGAAGAAGATGTATATGTGGAGCAACCTGAAGAATTTTCACTGAAAGATAATACTGAATATGTCTATAAGTTGAAAAAGGAATTATATGGACTGAAACAGGGACCACGCGCCTAGTATTATAGACTGGATAAATTTCTACAGGACAAAGGGTTCAAGAAAGGTATTGTTGACAGTAACCTATACGTTAAGTCTGAAGGTGATGATTTATTAGTTTTTTTGGTTTATGTATATTACATTATTTTTGGAAGCACTAATGACCCTTCAGTTCAGTGGTTTGCTAGTTCAATGCTGATTGAGTTTGAGATGTCCATGATAGGAGAATTCTCATATTTTCTTGGTTTATGAATCAATCAGAGTTCTGTAGGGATATTTATCTCTCAAGAAATGTACTTGAAAGAGATGTTATAGAGGTTTCAGATGGAAGATTCTACACCTATGAGAACACCTATGGGGGTTGGTTGAAAGCTCATTAAAGACGATATTTCACCTGATGTTGATCAAAGAACATATCGATCAATGATAGGCAGTCTTCTGTGCATCACAACATCTCGTCTTGATATAACACAACCTGTTGGAATGGTAGGTCATTATCAGTCTTCTCCTAAACAAAGTCGTTTGGTAGCGGTCAAAAGGTTATTCAAATATTTGAAGGGTATAATGAATTATGGTCTCGGGTATCTTAGAAATCAAAATTTTCAATTAACTGCATATTCAGATGCTGATTGGGAAAATTGTTTGGATAAGAGAAAGAGAACCAGTGGAGGTGCATTCTTCTTAGGTGATTCGTTAGTAGCATGGCTTAGTAAGAAGCATGGATCTATTTCATTATCAACTACAAAGGCATAGTACATTACTATTGCTACTTACTACACTCAGATCTTATGGATGATACAAACTCTTGCAGATTTGAAGATAACTTATACTGATCCAATTGTACATCACTGTGATAACACCACTTCCATTAGTGTCTCCAAGAATCCTGTTCTGCATGAAAAGACTAAGCATATACCAATAAAATATCATTTTCTCAAAGACAAAGTTACAAACAGAGTTGTCCAGCTAAATTATATTCCTTCCACATAGCAGATAGATGATATATTCACTAAATCGCTTGCAATAGCTCAGTTTGAGTATCTACGACAAAAGTTGGGCATGACCCTCTTATCAAGTTAAAACAATCTATATGATCAGGGGGAGAGTGCTCATAGTATATATAATCAGGGGGAGAATTCTTATTGTATCTCTTATCAGGGGGAGAATAGAGTCACTCTGATTTTTCTTTGACATTGATGTCAAAGGGGGAGAAAAGGTGTGGTATGGATGTTACAGTTGGAGGTTTAAGAAGAATAGTGCAACCTTTCAGGGTTTCCATCAATGCCAAAGGGTATATTGTTGGCATGTTTACAGGAAGAGTGTGTTTTTCATTGATGGAAAGAACAACAACGAAGATGGAAAACAAGAAAAGCATAAGCCCAGGAGGAGAAGCGAACAATATGCAGAGATCAAAGATCAGAAGGGAAAGCGCAGTACAGAAACATGATCAAGATCAAAATATTTGATCATCGATCTTGTTCGAGAGTCTTCTCAACCATTGGATCACCGATCCATAGGATAAACAACCATCCAATAAAATCAAGGTGCACAATCCTTAGTTCTTTGCACACGCAGGACAGGGATCTTGCCAAATTTTTGAAGTCCCGAAGTGATTTGGGGCCATCCATCGTCGAGGAGGATAGGTGGTGTGAGATCCAAAACTCTGGAAGTTTTTGTATAAGGAGGAGGTGAAAATCATCGAAGAAAATCTCGATCATTGATTGTCAGGGGGAGTACGTGTCAGCTGATCTGAGATTCTGGAGAAATATCACTTCAATAATTTCTAGTTGAGAATTGAAATTCCCAAAGCCCAGAGAGCCAGAGAGCCATAGTAAATTTCAACCATCATATATAGAGGGATACGTTGCGATGGACCATGAACTCCAGAGAAATCACTTTGAGAGTTTTTAGTTGAGATCTGAAACTCCTAAAGCCTGGAGAGCCAGAGAGTCGAAGTAAATCTCGATTGTTCAATCATCTGAAGTAGAACTCAGTCATCATATCGTTCGAAGAAGATATCAAGCATCATATCGTCTTAAGTGAATCTGGTCCGTATGATCCAGAGAGTCATTTTGAGATTTTAAATCCCCAAATTCTAGAGATCCAGAGAGAAGAAATAAATTCTCGACCATTGTATCATCTGAACTAGATCTCAGTCGTCACATCGATCAAAGAAGAGTTCAAGCATCAGATCATCCGAAGTAAATCTGGGTTGTCTGATCCATAAACAAGGTGGCATAGACCTATGGACTCTGGGTGAAGTCCCAAAGTGAATGAGGACTATTCATTTGAGGTGGATGTGTGGCGACAGATTCAGAACTCCGGGTATGAAATACTCTAGAGGAAAGAAAAGAGTGAAAGCGTCGAAGCCCCAATGTGAACTCGACCGTTGATCAAGAAGGGTGCCAAGGGCCATCGATATGGTCTTCGTAGAAAGTGTCGAAGTCCCGAAGCAAAATAGAGTTGTTGATTTGAGGAGGACACGTGGTAGGAATCTGTGGACTCTAGATAAAATCATTCTGGGATAGTGTGAAGGTTGAGAATAGAAATCGCTGAATCCCGGAGTAGAAAAGCATATCTCGATCGTTGATCGAGAAAAGGGAGATAGGACCGTTGATCTAGTTGAGAGGTAAAATCCCCTAAGTAGAGGTAGAGCTATCAATTGAGAAGGACAAGTGTCCATGGATCATTGACTCTAGAATATTGACGTATGGAGGAAAGTAGGGTTTGATATTTGAAACTCCCGACACCCAGATCACGAAGTAAATCACATTCGTTGATTTAGGAAGGCTAGATATGATCCGCAAACTTGAGAGGATAGATCTAAACCGTCTGTTTAGAAGCTCCATCAACATCATGAGATCGATGGTCCCATCGCATTGCAGGGATTGAAGGTGTGATAACTTGAAAAAGTTAAGTGCGGGACGCAATTGAAACTATGGTTTTGGAGAAAGGACACGTGGAGGGTCGAGGTAAATTGCGGGGAGAAATGAAATTTGATATCAAACCACATTTGGATGCACCCGCATTCGCATGGTAACCTAATATCATCGCCCAATGTCACATCAATGGAATATAGGGGAAGGATCTAGCGCTTCTAGGCTCCACATCGGAGGTTAGACAATGAAAATTCATAAGGGCATCTGCGTGTATAATCCAACGACGTTGATAAAAAAAAATATGATCGAAGGGTTGTTGTTTCACTTCGTGATTTCTTGATCAGTTACGATTCAATTACACTAACTGAATCATTGTTCTTGAGCGGTTGAATCATTGTTCTTGAGCGTTGGAATCATTATGCCTAAACGTTTTTAAAATTCCCGACTTGATCGTTGGAGATGTGGAGTGTAATGAATAATGAGAGAAGGAATAAAAGAAAAATGTTGAGATAGAGAGAGGTTGTTGTTTCTCTGTAAAAAGTAGTCGAAATATAAGCAATGAAGTTTTACAGCATGAACTGAGGGAGAAAATGTAGAGATGAAGAACATAAGTTGGACAGAGAAAAAATGGTAAAAACAACAGATTGTATGAGAACTTAAGCGCAAGAATATGCAAGAAAAAACACACTCATGCAGGCAGAGTAGAGCAGTGTAGAAGAACAATGATGAGACTGGTAAGCCATTGATAAATAATGTATCACTGTAATAAATTTTTGAAAGAAAAGATTTATATCTCAGGGTGGTAGGGTGGTCCTAGAGAGGATTGTTGTCCTCATAGTTTCAAGTGGGTGCTTGAACATAGGGAATTGTAGCTTCCATCTGGTTGCAACCAAAAAAACTAGGGTGGTAGGATGGTGCAAGGGAGAACCATTGTTCTCTGTTATGTAGGTTGGTGCCTGTGTGACTAGAAGTTGTTGCTTCCATCCAGTTGGTGTTGGAACACTCGAGGAGTTGGTTCTTCCTTCTAGTGGGTGCTAGAGAAACCAGAGAGTTGGTTCTCTTAGCAAGTTGCAACTTGTTAAAGAAGAGGTTGTAGCCTCATTTTGAGTTTGTGCTCAAAGAAAGATGATGTACAAAACTTAAAATACTTCCTATCATTCAAAGAAGAAGAGGTTTTCTTCGTTTGTGAGTTTCCTCGTCAATATATGTCTCTGTGTATATCATATGTGTGATTGATGTTTTTTATTTCTATTGCAAATGTCTTGCATAATATTGATGATCACTTCGATAAGGTTAATAATATTGTAATAGGAATCAATTGTTTAAGAACAGTAACAACTGATTCAGACCCCCCCTCTCAGTTGTCTTAGTAATTACAAAAATTGGTATCATAGTGGGTTCCTTTTATTTAAAGGTAGATCAGTAAGCTTAAACATGTCAAGCCATGAATGAACTTCGACCAATAAACCTCCTATGTTTGATGGAACAAATTTTTCCTTCTAGAAGGTTAGAATGAGAACATACATCATGGCCTTAGGTGTTGTTGTTTGGGATGTTGTAGAGACTAGATATACAAAACCTGTTGTGTTAGCTTCCAAAGATGATAAGTTAGAATTTATCTTCAATACAAAGGAAATGAATGCTATCTTGAGTGGGCTTGTTGAAGCTAAATTTGTAGAGTTCATGCAACATGAATCTGCGAAATAAATGTGGGATAAACTTATTACAAGTTATGCAGGAGATGATAAAGTAAAAGATGCCAAACTTCAGACACATAGATTGAAATTTGAACAACTAAAGATGATTGAGGATGAAACAATTAGTAAATACTTTTTAAGAGTTGAGGATCTTGTGAATTCCATGAAGGGTCTTGGTGAGAAGATTGAAGACACATTTTTAGTTCAGACCATTTTAAGATCTCTTCCTGATAGATTTAATACAAAAGTTTCTGCAATAGAAGAACTGAATGATATTAAAAATCTGTCTATTGATCAACTCCTATGAACTCTAAATTCTTATGAAATGAGCATTAGAAAAGATAAATCCACTACTAGAGAAGCATCTTTTAAAGCAGACAAGAATATTGATTTGGAATTAGATGATATTGAGGCAAAATTTGTGAGAAGGTTAAAGAAAGGATCAGGGAAATACCAAGTCAAGATTCCCTTCAAATGTTTTAATTGTAGAAAGATAGGTCACTTTAAATATAAGTATACAAGAAGAAGGACCAAAACTCTGAAGGTGAAGAGAAGTACAAAGCCAAGAGATTTGGTAAAAATAAAAGTTTATGTGTAAACAATGATGATTGTTCAGAAGACACAGATAGTGACTCTTCTTATGAAGATAAGGTTAACGACTTTATGCTTATGGACAAAGAGGATTATGATAATAAAAGAAAATAAAGTGATGTTAATGTTTAATAAGTTGTGGTTGATATGGAAGGTGAACTAATGAGTTCTTTAGAAGAGATTTACAGACTCAGATTTAAGAAGAGAAAACAAAAACAATTTTTGATGCAATTTGAAAAGAATGGTAAAAAACCTGATGAAGACTTTTCCCTGCTAAAAGTGAAGTTAGAAGAGGCGAAGAAAATAGAGGACACTTTGAAACAAAAGTTATCATAGAAGAAGGAAATATGTGAATCCTTGGAAGAAGAGGTAGTAAAAACCAGAAAAGAGATGGATAAGTTTAAAGCATTGTATCTCCAAAATCTTCCAAGCATTAAAGCCTCAATATAACTAAATGACATTATGAGAAAACAAAGATCTCCTTTTTTGAAGATTGTTTTAGGATATGTAAGTGGTTCAAGAAGTAAACAAACAGAAAGCAAAGAGCCGGTAAAGATGATCAATTTCCAAGTCAGCAGACAATCAGACCATGTGAGTACTTTTCCACCAAAATCTAACAAAGACAAGATGATCCCTGATAAAAAAAAAGATATCAGAAGATGGAGCAACAAATGCCAAGAGGAATCCATCCTTCAGGTACCAAAATTTATTCCATGGTTACTATTTTTACTGCTCTATTTTTGGTCATAAGATTGCGTTGTAAAATTATGTTTAGAGACATGCAACTAAGGAGATCAAGAAATAAACAATCTTTGCAACATAGAACTAAACAACCAATGAGCGGACAAAGTTTCATCAATCACTTTGACCTATTGAAAAATGAGATCGAATGCTATAACTGTCATAAATTCGGCCACAAAGCTACAAACTTCCATCTGAAGAATTACCAAGAAGATCCAAGGATAAAACCTTAGCAAGAAATGCCAGCACATGGAAAAAGAAAAATAGTGAAAAATGTGGTCTAGTACTTTCAGCTCAAAGAAAAATGAACCCCTAGTATATTGATAGTGGATGTTCCAAACACATGATTGGAGACAAAAGTAAGTTTCTATCTCGTAGTGAAATCAAATCAGGAAATGTAACCTTTGGAAATGATGCACCAGGAAAAATCAAAGGTAAAGGAATGAAAAAGGGAAAGCTCAAGATGTGTTGTTTGTAGATTGTCTGAAACATCATCTGCTTAGTGTCAGTCAAGCTTATGAAATAGGTTGTAAATTTGTTTCCACTTCTAAATATTGTAAAATACAATCTATGAATTCAGGACAATCGATTGCAAAAGGCATAAGAACAAAAAACAATGTCTATGTTTTGAAAGAAGAAAAAGAAGAATGCCACTTAAAAAAGTATGATGAAAGCTGGTTATGGCATAGGAGACTTGGAAACCTAAATTTTGATCATCTAATCAAACTTAGAAATAGTGGGGCAGTAAAATATATTCCAAAAATATCAAAGCCATATGATTCTATATGCAAACCTTGCCAAATAGGAAAGCTCACTTGGAAACAGTTTAAATCTAATAACTTTGCATCAACATAGAAACCTCTTCAGCTAATACATATGAATTTATGTGGACCATAAAGGAAGGAAGGTACAGAAAAATAAAATTACTTCATGTTGATTATTGATGATTATTCTAGACTTACATGGGTGGCCTTTCTGAAAGAAAAATCTAAAGCATTTGAAAATTTCAAATTTTTTAAGGCTCTGACTGAGAATCAAATAGAAAAAAGATTGAAGGTAGTAAGATCTGCTAGAGGAGGAAATTTTAGTTCAAGGGACTTCAAAGAGTTTTGTGTTAAACATGGGATCAAAATAGAGGATATTATTCCAAGGAATCCACAACAAAATGGATTAGTTGAGAAACATAATAGATCAGTAAAATTTTCTTTTCTAGATTGATTTTCATTTGGATTTGATTTTGGTATGGATGAAGGTTGATAGCACCACCCTATATGATATGATGTTTTTGTCTTAGTTTTGGTAGGAACAGGCCTACCAGGAGATGTTGCGGTTCTAATGCACTCTATGATGAGCACATATCCCCAAGTACGAGCTATATGTTATCCCCATTTTGTGGGATAACTAAGTATATTATGTCTCGAGGCCCTTGAGTTGAAGATATGGAGTTTCGAGGGAATACATTACCAACAATATCCACTTGCATAGATGGAGACCCTTCTCACTACCACAGAGGTCAGGATTTTCATATGGAATCCACCACACCAGATGGATTTCGAGAGGAACTAGGCCTTTCTCCTTGTGGTTCTCTTCTGAGACCAATACTTGTTCTTGTTATCCCCATTTTGTGGATAACTAATGATATTATGTTTCGAGGCCCTCATTGCAGATATGGAGTGTCAAGATACTACATGACTAAAAATATCCTTTTAAATGCATGGAGACACTTCTGACCACCACAGAGGTTGTAGATTTTCCTATGGAATCCACCACACCAACTAGCTTCCAAAAGGCAGTAGACCTTGTTCCACAAGGTACAAGTCAAGTATTATGGTGAATTTCATTTCAATGTTTGAGGCATTTTGAGTATTTTGTATCTTAGATTGCTTTAGATTTCATGACATGTGCTTGAACATTATTCCTTTTTGCCTTGTTTCATAATGGTGGTTGACATTGTGCCCTAGTAAGTGGTCTTCCTCGAGAATGGGTTTTCTAATAGGAACTCCCTTGAAGAGCCATTGTACAATTCCCAACCATACTTACCACTTTCCATCACCTAAAACCACCCATTTCCTTGTCTCTTGGGATTTTAGGGTGTATTGACATAAGAAGGGGTTGTCCCTCACTTTATGGGAAGAAGGGGATGAAGGCCTAGAGGGATTTTTGTTGGCTAAAAATATAAAATCCTATATATAAAACTTCCATATACTTTGTTTGTGGATTCTCCGAGAAATAAATGAAACGCTTATTTGTAAGAAAATGGGGACCCACAAGAATAAATGAATGTTTAGGGAGTTAGTTGGAGGATAGGAGGTCTCATAACGAGACAACCTGTCATGATCATGGGTATATAGTGGTATGGAATTACCGTCATCTGGTCACAAAACTAGGGCAGTCTCTCTCAATTGCACAACTGAGAGAAAGGGGCTCTCATCACGAGCTAACCTTCTCATTTTTGCAAGGTATTTGTGAGTGACATTGTCATTATCTAGACACCACACCAGGACAATAGCCTTCAAATCATCCTTTGAAATATGAAAGAAACAAAGAATGGAAAGAGAATGGGCTTGTTAAAAATGCATTGCAAATGAAGGTACCACACACCCTCTACAAAGGCACCCATGAATGAGACACTAAAACCCTTTATAGATCATGAACTCAATTCCTAGTGAGTATTGATCCATAACCACTTCAACTAATTCACATGTCTTAGAAAGGGATCACCTGGAAAACACTCCTTGACCTAGGGAAAGATATACCCAATAGGACACATCGTCAACCCTCCCATATCCAAGATTGAAAAATTGCATAATGTCTTTGAGCAATTACTTTTTTGACCAAGTAATATGTGATGCACATGATTGGGTGGCTTATTTATTTATTTGGTTTACTCACCATGATATTATGACTTGAGATCATGTGCATAAATGAGCCACCCAATCAATAAATGAGCCAAATTTATAATGTCCAAATTTTCGCTACCCTTGATTTTTTATATAATGTCCTATGATATGGTTTTTCTTTGGTTGTGAAGTTGATTATGATGATGTTCTAGCTCTTGGAGGTCATTATTTTTCTATTGTTGTGGTTAACTTGGCATGCTAAGGTCTATCTTGTTTCTATTTGGATTGGTAAGTTTTTTGCTTGTTTCTATCATTTGTAATTCAAGCTCAAGGATGATTTTTCTAAGGCTAGGTAGGGATTATAAGTGCATACAGCCCTACTTTAGCTCCATCATAATTTTAAGCATAGAATTTATTGTTTACAAGGGTTTTCTAAGGAAGTATAAGGATATACACCCCTTAGTTTCAAACCCTAGCTAGTTTAATTTCCTTGGGGAATAAGAGGGTTTATACACCCAATGAGGTATTAGCTCTAGCTCTTTTATTTGACCCCATTAACCCATAATCAAAGGAACTAATTGTTTCTTTGGAAAAGTAAAATGTTGCATTGGTAAATGTGAACGTTTCAAGTTTTAAAGTTCTCTCATTTGGAAGTTGCTCCTTGATCCTTAAGCTTTATTGACTCATTGACAAATTATATTTCATCCACTAAATATTGTTGTTGCTACAAAATTGACCTACAACCATTAGGGATGCATAAAAATAACTCTCTAACCCTAGATAACTCCTAAACTAACCCTAAGAATTGGCTACAACTTTTCCCTAACAAACTACTAACCCTAGCACACTTTTTGAGCTAGCTAGAAGTGATTTTCTTTGGATTATTTTTATGCTATAAAGATTAGTTTGCTACATCTATAAGTCTGATAAATATCACTTCAGTAATATTTTGTTTCAGGATTTCTTTTGTGCTAAAGTGTTTCTTTACTGTTGTTGAGTTAAGGTAGCTTTCACTATCTTGTCTCTTGTATATTCAATTATACTTTTAGCATTTATTTTGTATCCTTTATTATATTATATGTGTTGATATATATCATTCAATTTTTCTGAAATTAGGGAAAAAAATATTAAATTTCTTGTCCAACTAACATATTATATCATATACTAGGTTTTATTTATGTCTTGGGCAGGTATTCACACTTGGTAGGTTACTCAAATCATTGGCAACCTTAAAAAACCCTCTAGACTTATCTTCAAGTTCCCTTTTTCATATAGAAACTTGAAATTTAGGGGATTCCATCCATACATATCGTTTTCCATCTCATCTCCCCCTAGGATCATCGGTTTTCCCCCCTTGAGGTGACTACCTCACCTCTAAAGTGACAGGAACACCTACCTAAGGTTACAATGGGTATGTGCTCTCTTAGTTGTCGCCAATTGGTGGTTCATCTCAGGATTTTCCCAACCTACAACTTGTGTGATAACACATAAGTATAGATAATATGATGACCAAAAAACAATATAATGATATCTAATGACAATTATTATTAAGAAACCACTGCATAGCCACAAGTGTGTTAAGGTACACTAAAGAAGGGTTTTAGAAAGTTTAAAGTAGACAAAAGAAGGGTTTTGGAAGGGTTAAAGAATACCATATAGGAGCCCCATAATATACTCCTTTACAAAATGGTTGCATGTCCTCATGTAACCTACTATTCAACCTGTGAAAAATATGAAGACACATTACTCCAGTTATAGCCTGGGTAACCAAAATCCTCTGAGGTATAAAATATTAAGATTCTCTCCACTTGGAATCATTGAGCCATATCATTAAACTCATATCACTTTGTAGTAATAATGTAGACTCCCTTATCTAGGAGGATCTCCGCATAAGGATTCAATCATTTTCACACCATGGAGAAGATCATTAAATTGTTGATTTATGATAGGTGACAAAGTTTAAAAGAATGATTAATGCAACATTCAAAATTGTAAAAATGATTAGTACTTTAAATGAGTGTGAGAAGCTCATGTATTATTCATTAAAAAATGATTAATACTTGGAGTGAATGGAATTAATCATGTGTTTTTCATTTACTTGGTAAAAAGGGGAATTTAGTTGTCTGAGAATCCACCTCACAAATTAGTTTCCTAGTTTTAAGGGTAAATTAGTTTTGTGTGAGAATCCACCTCACAACTAGTTTTTCTATTCTCCAGAACAGGATGATAATCTCATAGGTTGGTTTGGTATTCTTCCTCATTTTATCACAAGTGGTTTCCTAGTCTCAAGGGGAAGTTAAGGGTCTCATATGTTGGTTGAGATGATTTCTCATTTTCTTCCTTGAGTTGTTATTTAGATGCTAAATTTGTGTATAGGTTCTCCTTGAATTATGGAGAGAGGGAAACCATATAAATTCTTTGTGTAAGAATTGGAGAGGATTCCCCTTTAGGGACCCTTGGAGAGAGAGAGAAATATTTTCATTGAGAGGAATGTAGTCCTTCTAGTGTCCGAAGAAGTGTCACTTATGTAAGATCCTTAATTTCTTTGTGTAAGATAAGGATTCTCTAGGTTTCATCCCTATAAGGAGCATGTACCACATTTTGTGAAAAGGTTTCAACCCTGGCTAAAGGAAGGATAATAAATCTATTCATATTCGAAGAGGATCCAAATATGTAGCCAACAAAGTATGGTGAAATCCATTAACACATGGGTGTCAAATTATATGTGTGAGTTTTGATTGCATTCTCTCTTTATGAAGTAGAGATTTATTGCACATAATTATGAAAATGTTCTCACGTTCATATGAAATGCTTAATGATTTTTTTCTCATGTTCGCATCTGATTAAGAAACAATAAAATATCCTCATTGTATTATTTTTGTAGAGAAATATGTCACATAAAATCCTAGATCAAATGGTATTAGAGAAGGTTTGATAAGTTTTGTAGATTGTGAATATAATCATGGGAAAGGAAAAGAAGCGGGCATGGATTCATGAGCTTCAAGAAATCAACTAGACCATTTAAGCAGAGAACACTGAATTGATAAGGTTGCTTCAAAAATCAGAAGAAGAAAATAGAAAACTATGACTGCAGCTGTGAGCTATGGAGGAGAAAGTTGGGGAATGCTCCGCTATAGGAGAAGCAGAAAGTCCCTCCAAGATCAAACAAAATTGTGGCCATGGAAAGTATATCAATTATGGTTCTTGTTATGAAAATAATGATACTTGAACATATTTTCAAATAATAGAGGATGCTCTTTAGACAACAAGGAACCAAGGTGTGTTAGAAAAATAGGACCCTAGAGAAGATACATAATACAATAGAGACACAGATATGCATGATTCACCCAGTGTGGGATACGTCCACTAGAGAAATTTCCAGGTCCTACCTTTATTATTCTCTAGCAAATGAAGGGAGACAACCTACAAGAAACCCACTGTAACTTCCTCTTCTTTCTCTCAGAGTCTCCTATCTCATAATATAATATTCACCATAATGCATAGCCATAATACATTTCCCTCATTACAGAGGGTTTCCTTCTAGGGAAAAAATCCCTAACATAATTTCTACCGTTATATTTGGGACCTTATAATGAACAGTCCAGATTTACAATGAAATTAGAATATACATTTACAAGAAAAAATTTCCTTCGGGGGCTTTTCCCCTAAACCCCCATCGATGGACGCTGCCCCCGAACCCCCACTGGGGGTCCACTTTCCCTTGGACCCCCAACCTGAGGGATAGCTCCCCCAAACCCCACAAAGGGGGTAACCCCCCCCTGCATTCCCCTGCGTGGAAGAGTGTACATACTTCTAGGATGTAAATACTTCATGGGGTATAAACATGGTTGAAAACAAAAGACCTATGAACCAAGAAGATAATCCGGATCCACAACCAACAAGGTGGTTTCCTAGAAGCCTCATATAAAATCTCATCCAATTAGGAGGAGAATTTGGCCAAACTTTAGGAACATGACCAGGTATCACGAACATGAATGGAGGTAAAGAATTATCCATGTTCAATTCATTCCTTCATCAATGATTATGATTTTTTTGGTTCTTTCAAAAGGCACACCAAGGTAATTGGCTTGAATTATTTGAGGAAGATGGGGTATAAAGGAGTAGGTCTGGGTATTGATGGCCAAGATATCATTAAACCATTGGAGGTTGAGGGAAGACTTAGATATGTAGGATTGGGGTATGGTGGAAGAGAATTCTCAAAAGAGGAATAAGTAGAGGATTATTCAAGAAAAGAGTTGATATCATCAGCAATACCATATTAGAAAAAATATGGCACATCACTTTCTGAAAGTCGTAGATCTAGAAAGAGAATCTAGAGGAAATCAAAGTATCCTCTAAAATCTTGGGACAACAAGAGTATTTCAAAGTTTTGGAAGAGAAAAAATATATAAAGTGAAGTCGATAAGGACAAGAAGTCACATAAATATTTCACTCACTACCAAATGAGTGGTCACTGGATCGGGAAATGTTGCAAGATTCACCCTGAGCTCCGTCATACACCAAGAAATAATCTCTTGCAAGAGCCTATGCAGTTGGAGAATTGATCGAAGTGGATCCTCCCCAGTTGAAAAAAAATGGTCAAAAGTCAAAGTGGATATAATTTGACAAATACAACACCAATTTGAAGAGCTCGGTGAGAGATTTACAACGATGCAAACAACGCCTAAAAAGGACTCTAGATGCAAAAGTCATGGCCATCTGAAATTTTAGCAAATAGGTAAATATGAAGAAATTCATATAGTTTTGACATCAACATAACGTCAGTATGTTGACATCGCATCACGAGAGGTTCCCACATGTTAGGGTTTTTTTCCACTTTTAGGGGGTCCAAGTGGACTAGTAAAACTGTGCCACGTGGCATCCATACGAACGCCACGTGGTAATATGAATGTTTGCGTGTTGACTGACATGGATGTATGGTGATGATGTTAATATTATTACTGGACCATACAAAATATTTATGTGGAAGTATGAGAGATAACATAGTATATTATGTGATAGTACAACAACTGACATGGCACTAATGTGTCACATGATGTGGTAGAGTGACTAGGCAGTACTGTAGATAACATGGAACTGACTGGGAAGTATGGAAGATGACATGGAAGAAAGAGAGGTTTCTATTTGTTAGGTGGATTTGGCCTTTTCAAGGGTCTAAATGGACCAGTAAAATTGAGCCAAGTGTCCTCTGTATGGATGATGTGATGTTGGTTGGATGTTGACTAGCACTAACGCAAGTGTTGAATCAACCACCAATGGAATGTTGACTGGGAATTGACAAGCCAATCACATACTGCCACATGTCCCAATCATGGGGTGCCATGTGGCACCCCTTGGATGTCCAATGAGGGTTGGGTCCGAAAAATAAAAATTTAAAAAGGGTGGACCACTGGGCTGACCAACGACCAACCCAATGGTACCAAAATCTTAATTTTGGTGGGATATTAAAACCAACAGGAAATGGTTATATTCCATATGATGAGGTCATCGGGTTTGACCCCCAAAACTCCCCCAAATTTATCCAAACTCTAACCAATGCGCTATTTTGTCGCTTTGTAACATCTGCCCAAAATAATTGATTTTAACCAAGACTTTTCCATTTGATAGAGGTCTTCCATGGGCTACAAAATTGGGAATGGATTTCTATGTAGGTGTAATTAATGCAGTCTGTATGGCTGAGAAGGAAAACATTTCGAGGTAGAGATCCCAGGGAGGTTTAGAAGTGAAAATGACGAAATTTTATGAAATTATATTCATTTTTGCACGATGTTTTGAGTAAGATTCAATGGAATATTTTGTTTTGTGTTCTAAGTAGTCACATTTAAGGGCTATGGCCAAGTCCATCACTGATTGGCATGATTTTGAGGTAGAGTTCAATCGTTCATAACAGGGTCGAGTTTATAGTCAAAAGTTGCAGAATGAGGAGACAGACTTGTCGGTGTTGTGTATGTTGAGATTTGAGCAGCCAGTTGAGTGCCTCAGCATGAAACCCAATGCAAGCTTCATGCATTTATGATTTTTTCCTCTTTTTGGAAATTTCAAGAGGATGAATGTATGTTACGGATTTTGATGATATTTGAGTGTTGAAGTAGGGAAGCAATATATGAATTATTGCATAAAATTCATTTGTTTGATCCTTGCACACAAATCGAGATGGTGCGGTAAGAGGCTATTTTGACACTTCAACTGAAAGTAGTCATGTTTACAACCAAAAGTATCATAATTGTGAGACGAGTGTGATGCTGATGGCATTTTACTCAGTTATTATGTTGCAAATGTTTGTAATGCGAGGTTTAAAAACCATAGATTTACCACTAGTGCACATTTGGGGGTATTCCCCTTAATGTTAATGATGTAAAAGTTTGTAATTAACCACTCTTGAAAGTAATTATGAGAGTGAGAGGAATTTTTTTTTATGCATAAAGATTTGTTAAAAATTGTAATGGGTCTTATAGCCACTATGGAGTGAGAGGCATTATCGTTTTTCCTAGGTATGTTTTGGAAATCATTGTAAACTTGTCCATGAGTGTTTTATAAACTCCTGGAAAGTATGATATTGATTTGAAAATTGAAAAATTGTGATGATGTATTACCCACTACATATTTTCATTGATGCAAGTGTCGGAATTGGCATCCTGTTGACCGGTGAAACTGACCGTCCGTCAACTGGAAGAGTGGAACCAGTCCGGGGTTGTCTAATAACCCAAGTCGTTTGGGATGAACCACCCTGACGGGTTTAGCGGCTCCATTAGCTGATCTAAGGTCCTAAGAAACAAAAGTAAAACTAATCTACAATAACTAATCTAACTAAAACTAACTATTAAAACAAACAAACTAATCTAACTAAAACTAACTATTAAAACAAACTAACTAATATAACTAAAACTAACTATTAAAACAAACTAACTAATCTAACTATTATATATATACAATCTACTAACTAATACTATACTAACTCTAACTAATTAATTATCTAACTACTAATGGAAATATAACTTATTCACAAAATGTACAATATCTACAATTTACAAATTTAAATAAAACCTGAAAAACTCATTAAATATTCTGTCCTAAAATAGAGAAAGATATTTTTGTTGATTTTATAATTTTATGAACATAAATAAAACAAAAACTAACTAAACTAAAAAAACCAATATACTAATTCTAACTACACATCTAACTAAACATATATCTAACTAAACTACTTAAATTATACTAATAAATTAACAAAATAAATTACAAAACTGACCTGGAGAAATGCTCTAGATTTGTCTTGTGTATGATGATCTTCTAGCTAATCGGAGGGAGGAAACCCACACCGAATTATCTAGGATATTTTTGTAAACGATAAGCTGCAGTGCTCTTAAAGTATGATCACAGGACAAACAAAACATAAAAATAACAACAATCTTTTAATTTACAAATCTTCACAGTTCGATAAACCTATATGCAAAGATCTATACATAATAGTTCAATTGATGAAGAAGAGAAATATGTCATTCATTAACTGAACAAAGTAATTGTTGTATTTTAGATTAATGAAGGAAATCAGACATGGATCACATTAATTAAATCATATCATTCTGCAAAAGACTATGATAGCTAAAGTAGTCACTAATCAAGTGCAAATTGATAAGCATAAACATGAAACAAAAGATTGATATTATGAAAGCGAAAGATGTAGCAAAACATCAACTCATGTCTCAGTTTGTATTAGAAATCCATAGCCTGGTTCTCCCACAAGTGAGGATGATCCTTATTACACATAATAATAAGTATTTAAAGACCTTCCACAGGGTAAAACCTCCCTGTGGAAGTTATCAAACTGTTTACATAAAATCTGGGAAAATATCCCAAGTCTCTACTTTTAAACTCAAGCTAACAACTTGAATTAAAAACTACATCACACAAATATCCCCTAAACTGCCACAGCATGCCCAATTTGCCATTGAAATTCACAGGTACTTGTAGGTGGACAATAATAGACAAGTTTAGACAATGTGCAGCTGTAAAATCATCAAAAAATCCAACTTTTATGACTAGCTAACAGAGTCAAACGATTTTGTAGCTGGTCATATCTGCAAACAGAGTTTTATTGCATCAATGCTATCACAACAGAACTAGATACGATTTACCAAACAACAAAATCGTTTTTTCTAATTCAAAAACAAACCAAATCATTTATGAATCAATTCAAAACTAATGAAATCGTATTCAAACAAAACATAGCTATATTCGATCTATGAAACAAACCTTTAATTACTAATTCAACACAAAGGAAATCGTTTATGCCAATTCTAAACTATCAAAATCGTTTTTGAATCAATACAGCCAAAACATAACTACATCAAACTAATTCAGAGCAAACAAAAAACAAAACAGAAATATATTTGATTTGAGCCAACAAAATCACTTATTCTAATTTAAGAAAGACAGAATCATGCTAAAATTTAACAAATCATACCAGCCATTGTGCAATCAAATCAAATCATGATGGTTGTAGCTTCTTACACATTTGTTTTTCTTTAAAAATCACATACCCTGTAGATGTAAACATTTGCTGGCAGACTAGTTGAATACCCTTTGAATTGATCAAGGGTTTGATAGAAGGAAAGATGCACAAGGCTAGACGAGTGGAAGGAGTTATGAAGAACGGGTCTAGAGAAATGATAAGCATTCTGGCAAATGCATACAGACCCAAAACGCACCTTACAGCCACAGAGAGGATCTGAAAAATTGACCTGAAAAAAACGAGCTAGATCTCTGTAACAACTCGATTTCTGAGGAAACCGTCCTTGATAACGGTAAAGGGGCTAAATTCGGTTCTGGGTTTTCAAGGGTTTGATCGGATTCAAAACGTTTTGCCCAGAATCGCCCATGCAAAAACGTGTCTCTGGGAGCAATTACAGGGGCAGTCTTAAGCAGTCTTCTTTGGCAAAAAAATGAAACCAAAACTGACTCTGAACACCATGGGGGTTCAATTCGCCTTACGGGAGCTAGGAGAGAACACACAGTGGACAGGGGTTTGGGTAGGGTAATCACAGGATCAAATTCTCACGGGTTTCCCCAAAACAAATGGAGGTAGCCCGAGATACAAGGCATCCATTTAATGCCTATGCATACAAAACATTCATTTTGAAGGTGCCTTGGTAATTCAAAGCGTTCACATCACAATCCAAATCTTTTACACACCAAATATCAAATGGATTATTCACATTCTTATTATTCACAACCAAAAGATTTTGACCGAAATGAAATATCAAGTAACCATTTGAAAACCAAAGTGTTCATAACCAACAATTGGTCCGCAATAATATGTATATGATTTAAAACAAAATAACATTTCGAATATAGCACCAAGGGTTCGATCATGACAAGTATGTGTTGTATGAAATGATCACACCAAGGGTATAACCACAATGTTAATGTTTTCATGAAACCAATGTATCGATTAAAGAACATATAAATTAAACCACCAATGCATCACAAACTCGATCAAACATCAAGCCACCAATAAACCAACGGTTGGATCACACTCCTTAACAAATCATCACAATCTCAAAGAAATGGAAATCATATTAACAACAGAAATGCCAAATGAGTAAAGAATCTTGGAGTCTTGCCGATTGTATATCGATAAGTAAATTGGAAACGCAATGAGCATATTGACAAGAAAGATAACGACAATTCAGTGAATATTTTAATGCGCCTTCAAAAAACCAAGTTTTCACGCTTACAGTCATGAACACAAGAGCAAAGACGAGTGGGAAAATGCGTGGAATAGTAATGTTATTTCATTTAAATCTTGCGATGCAAATCAAGGGTTGCAAAACACTGGTGTAGGAAGCTTATAAGGACAGTATAAAAATGTAAATTGGCTACCAACACATCCTCATTCCGAAGTACAAAGGTGAAGGATAAGAAGGGTGCATCCTTTGAGAGACATGTGTTATGCAAATCAAGGAATCAACTTCAGATTTGCATTGATGCAAGTGTTGGCATTGGCATGCTCATTCTGAAGCACACATGTGAAGGAGAAGAAGGGTGAAGCCTTTTAGAGATCTTTTTTATGAAGTTCGAGTAGTGTTGAAGTGCATCATGGAGTGTAAGAATATTCCTAGAAGATGTTTGCATATATTCAAGTTTCTCTCTACACTTTTGGAGGACCAAAAGTGATTTTTGTGGGGAGGTATGATCCATGAGGATCTCCATATAATGATTAAATACTTTTCACACAATGAAGAATATCATTAAATTGTTCATTGATGATAGGTTAAAATGTTTAAAAGAATGTTTAAGGCCCCATTTAAAATTGTAAAAATGATTAATAATTTAAATCAGTGTGAGAAGCTCATGTATTATTCATTCAAAAACAATTAATAATTGGAGTGAGTGGAATTACTCATGTTTTTTCCATTTAATTTGTAAAGAGGGGAAATTGGTTGTGTGAGAATCCACTTCACAAATTAGTTTCCTAGTTTTAAGGGTAAATTAGTTTTGTGTGACAATCCACCTCACAACTAGTTTTTATATTCTCAAGAAGAGTCTCATAGGTTCGTTTGGGATTCTTCCTCATTTTATAAAAAGTGGTTTCCTAGTCTCAAGGGGAAGTTAAGGGTCCCATAGGTTCGTTGATATTCTTTCTCACTTTTCACCTTGAATTGTTATTTAGATCCCAAATTTGTGGATTTTGTCTCCTTGAATTATGGAGAGAGGGAAACTATATAAATTCCTTATGTAAGAATTGGAGAGGAGGCCCCTTTAGGCATCTTGGAGAGAGAGATAACTTTTCATTGAGAGGACTGTAGACCTTCTGGTTTATGAAGAAGTTCCACTTATGTGAGAGCCTGAATTTCTTTGTGTAAGAGAATGATTCTTTGGATTTCATCCCTATAAGGAGCATCTTCCACATTTTGTGAAAAAGGTTTCATCCTTGGCTAAAGGAAGGATAATAAAGTGATTCATATTCCAAGAGGATATGAATATGTATCCAAGAGAGTCTAGTGAACTCCATTGACACATCGGTGTCAAATTATGTGTGATTTTTTATTGCATTCTCGCATGATTAAGTAGAGATTTAATTTCACATATGCACATAATTATGACAATTTTCTCACCTTCATATGCAAATATTAATGATTATTTTCTCATGTTCACATGCAATTAAGCGTTAATAAAATATCCTGATTATAGGATTTTTGTAATCTCATAGAAAATCATAGATCACTCTCATTGGGAACTAGATAAGAGTATAATCAAACCTAAGGCCCATCCACTTGGTACCAAACATCCCAAGTGATATAGCATAAAGTTTTTCCCTCTCCATTACCAATTTAAAGAGATAGTATAATATGTGGTCTATCTCGCTCAATAAGTTGGGAATCCTTTTCCACCTTTCATGTGAATCCATTAGGGCCATCATAGTATATTAACAAATATTTCTCTCATAATTATCAAGAGCCAATAGATGGTTGTTCCTTATAACTATTACATTTCTCGGTGTTATAGCCTTAATTTCCAACCTACATATAGAAGATGCAATTCAAGACACAATGATTATCTCAAGGTTTATGTCATTTTTTAGGGGTGTCGCTGGTCACATAGGAGATGACTAGTGACATGTCGCTTCACACCAGTTCAAAACAAATGACACCCTCAACAACCTTCTAGATTTGTGGAGTTTTGAAGAGATGATCAAGGTATGAGATGGTTCTTCATGACTTGAGCCTTGGAAATCACATCATTGAATTCCCCATTGGTATCTACAAGGTCTATAATCTCTCATAATCCTATTCCAAAAATTCTATATAAAGAAGGAGAATATTGAGCATGAGGAGAAAGAATCATTTGCAAAGTTCTGTTGTCCAAATATAGAGGGTATTATCCATTCTACATTAGTTGTAGTCAGGTTTCCTATCTTGTTTCAAGAGATGAGGAGGATAAAGGAGGAATGGGAAAGGAGGAATGAATATACACAAAGAGGTAATCGATTTGATGTATGTATCTGGTTTCAATTAATAGATCATTGATTTTCCCCCTTAAATGTTTGTGTTTTATTCATAAATATTCAAGTATGATTTATTCCCTCTCATAGAACAAGTTATATCCAAGATATATCTAGGATCCTAACACAAGGATGAGAGGTAGAATGGTGTTTTTTTGTCCATTGTGTGAAAGAAGTAGGTTGTAGGAGCTAGAGATGGAACTTCGAAACTGAAACAACTAGAACATATGAAGGAAAAACTTCAAGAAAAGGTATGCCATTCCACCATTTCTTGGTTTTAAGTATGAATCTATTTTCTTGTCCCTAGTGGAGTAACCGGTTCTGTTACAGATAAAATCTTACAGGTGGATGGTAAGATATCCCTAGGATATGCCTATTGATCCTGGAGAGACAATGAGATAGAATTGTGTTTTGATTTGCATGGTTTATTTTTACCGTGGTTGAATCAATACACTGGTCTCATTGGTTATGAGGACAAAAAATAATCAATACAAAGGAAAAGCTAGAGATTGGTTTGGTTTAAGTGGAAGTGGTTGAAAAAATTCCTCCACCCAAATTTAACCCTCCTTTGACTAATCCAGACACACTAGTATTTGTCCATATAAGGGAACGTTTTAGTGTCCCTATGTTCATTTGTTTTATCTAATTTATACCTTTAACATGATTGACATAGGTTCAGGTAGACTAGAGATCCAACAAAGCCTCTAAAACTATTGGCCCTCCTCATAAACTAGAAGGCAATGCCATACATAGAGTGGACTGTGCAGTCTCACCTGGGATAGTATTAATGGGTGACTCCAATACTCAAGTGCTTGCAGTCAAGGACTAAATGGAGATTTGTGAAGTGTGTGCTGAGTGTTCTATTTAATTATTAAGAAATATACTAGAATTCTCATTCATGCATGTAATGTAATCGGATTCATTAATTCATTCATACCTCATTCCAACACCTACTCATAGACAGTAAGAGAGATACAAGCATTCAATTACATAACACAGTTTTTAACGTGGTTCAACCCCTCTTGGGATACGTCCAGAAATATCTGTCTCTCAAGCTCTTCTATTATGATAGTTCCAAAATTACAACTCCGCACACTTTATAAATTGTCCTTAGTCGGGTCAAGATCTATTATGAGGCAGACTAGATCACACCAAGCTCCACAGCCTATGATCTAACTCTCAAGATATACCCTTCTAACCCTTTACCTCTCAACAACTTACAAAATTAGGTCATATGATAGAAGTATTCCAACCTAGTTACTCCTTCTCATGCGAGTAATGCTCTCTCAAAACATGGCTCCTCCTATAATGAAAAACAACCTCTCCAAAGTATATCCCCTTGTTTCCTCCTAGGTATCTATATATATATATACATTTATGGATCATCATCCATTACAATGTATTACAAAATACATAACCCTAGCGTCGTTAGGTCTTCCATACATGTGTGTGTGTTTCTCTTCCTTCCAGATGTCGCTTTCCTTGTGCATGCCTTTCTTCCCAAACTAGCCTTTCTTTCTAATTTGTCCTGCTTAGAAAATGCCCCCAACACTGACATGTGTCTCGTCCCAAGCCACCTAACCCTTGTTTTCTTAATCAATATCTCTTGTGATCAATTGTAACTTCTTCATGAGGTTCTATTCTTGCGTTTGGGCATGTGCAGTTGTCTCCTTGAGTGTGTCCAACATCTGCACTACAATCTCGTCGCTGACCATCCTTGTGCATTCTTCCTAGGTTTGTGCCATACATGTTTTGGATTCCTCTACCTGTGCAATGACCTCTATTTCTCACTCCTAGAGAGTTTCCATTTGAGCCTAACACTCCTTTTTCTGTGTCTGCGCAACTATGAGTTCTTCCTGCATTTTCTTCATGTCGTTCACTCCTCTGATGCACTTTGTTCTTGGCATTTTTTTCTACCTCTGCTTGAGGTCTGAGATAGTTGCACTTATCCTTTATCCTTCCTGGTCCCACTACTGAACCTATTGACCCTCTTCCATCTTCGTCCAGAGCTGTGCTTCTTTCTCAAACAAGTCAGTCATCGCATGGACTTGTCTCTATATCTCCTTTATCTACATTGTTGCCTCTTGTTTCCTTTTATCCTTCATCTCTAGTGGAC
This sequence comes from Picea glauca, assembly GCA_000966675.3. Taxonomy (NCBI): domain Eukaryota; kingdom Viridiplantae; phylum Streptophyta; class Pinopsida; order Pinales; family Pinaceae; genus Picea; species Picea glauca. The sequence goes on along the minus strand of JZKD02S0184488.1, from coordinate 64,097 downwards.
TGGTGGGTGTGATATTCTCCCAAAGATACTTGATCTCCTATTGGTATTGATTGATTGTCTAAACAATCTGATCAATATTCTTTTCCACTGTGAGTTTGGTCCTTTGTGCATTCCTTGGGATTTTCTAGTAGGATATGACCACTTTCTTCTCTAGACCATTCGTGCGGTCTTTGTCTTATTTGGTATCGATATTAGCTTACTCGAGTATCAATTCCAACGCATCTTGATTGTCCTTTGTCTACTGCAATTCCACTATATCTGTGCGTGTGCGAGACTGTACCCCCTGTGTAACACTAAATTGCAGTTTATACAAGGCCTTGGTTGGTATCTGCTTCAATACCAATTGTAGTTGAGCCAATTCCTTTAGGGGTGTCTATCCCACGGTTTCCTCCAGGCGCAACATGTTGGGTGTGACGTGAAATGTTGAGCTTGGCTATGTTGTCATCTGGATCATGTCTTTCTCGCTTGATCCATATTGACCTCCTATCTATGATGTTGATGGGACCATTTCTTCGGTGTTGTCGGCTTCCTGTGCTTCCCCGCGCTTCCTATGGAGTTGTTGTACGTGTGCCAATTCTTCTTCAATTCTATCTCTTTGGCATGAAACATTCTCGAAATCCTCTACTGTGCGATCCTAGATCATTTGAGCAACCATGTCTACATCATCCTTAGTGATCGTGTATTCTAGGGGTGTTTTGTGTGCCTTGTCCTTCTTGTCTGCAACCCCCATCTAGATGAATGGCCTCTTAGTTTAGCCTTTGTCTTATGGAGTAGTACTTAATGTAGTTCTTTGTTCTTCCTCCTCTTGTTTCTGTTGTACCTGTGACACCTGTGTGTTGTTTATCTTCCTCGTCTGGACACCTGTCTTGGATTTCCCCCCTTTCTTCTTTTGTTCCTTGTTCTGACGTGTCCTTAGTTTCTTGGGCACTGTTACCTCCTCAGCATGTGTGTTTTCTTGACTTACTTCCTCCTTCTCTATCTTTGCAGGTATTTCTCGAATGAGGACTGGAATCCTCCATTCGTCTTTCCAATCCTTAATGGCCATTTCTATGTCCTCCTCCATGATGTAGTAACATAGTTGTAGTCATTGATTGTTAGGGTCCTTCCGTGCTTGGATCCACATCGCATGTCTAGTGGTGTTGAATTTAGATATTCCTCGATACTGTGCGATTGCTTCTAGTTTTACCCTCCAAGTGTTGGAGATGGTGTCCTATATGTTGTGAAGATAACCTTCTCATATAGTTGCATTGGGTAAGATCCTCACCCCGTGAATGCAGCCCTTTGATGTGTGCAATGAGCTCTATGTTTATTGAGACGATATATTATAGCAATAGATATCCACCATGTGTGACCTCCATCAGTTGTTTGACACAAATTTTTGCATACTAGCCTCTCCCAAAGTGTGGTAGGTCCAAAAGAACTAGAATCCCAGTTCTGGCCAATCCTGCTGCCCACTAGAATGGTTGATTAACTGGTTCACCAAAGGGTCCTATACCCATAGTCTGTAGGTAGACTCGTTTGGAGAACTATGGGAACTTGTCTGTGCCTGTTACATTGTGGTATGAGTACCTCAATTTCTTTACATAACCTAACAAATGTTTTGGTACAAGTACCCCTTCCGGTATGTGCAGAAAGACAATGGTTGCAGTGGGTTTCCTGCATGGTGACCTAGGTACCATCTCCTTGCCCTTTTGTTGTGGTGTCTGACTCGAGGTTCTATCCTCCATTGTTCATTCTTTGACATACTCCTCTGGTTGGCTAGTGACATCTTCCACTGCTCCCTCTTATGAATGTTCTGACGTGGTTGTTTCTTCCTGGTTTGGATTCATCCCATTGACTCTCGAGGCTTCTATCGGGTTTTTGGGTTGTAGTCAGTTTCTTGCATCCTCATCATGTTGGCCCTATCCCTATTCTGGCATATCAATGTCCATGCTCATTGGTGTTGTTTGATGGGTTTCCTCCACAATGGGTGTGGGGATTCCTGGTGTTGTGTCCAGCGACGGTATTTTTTCCACATTGACGGCTTCTGGGGGTTGAGATGGTTGTTGTTATCTTCCATGTGGTTGCGATTGTTATCTAGTACTACTTCGGGGTCATCTGTAAGTCTGGATCGGTTCTCTCTATTTAGGTGGTGCCATGGTGGTAAATATGTCATTCATCGAGCTCAGTGGCCTCTGCAACTTATGCAACCTTCACTCTCTATTTTGTATGCTCTATCACTCTGTGTCTTTTCCAATTTTGGAATAACCTTTTCGTTCTCGCATGCTTTCTTTGGATAGACATCGTGTGAAAAATTTTGGAGACATTACCATGATTATTATTTAATTGAACTATTGGTTCCTTCATACTTTCCATTCATTTCCTTTTTCGTCTCCCATTGGCGCAATTAATGCGACATCCCGTCAGTCGTTTCTGGCATTCAATTCTGATAGTCGTCATTAGTTGGTGCTTCTTTTGTCGTATCCACCTTTCCCACTTGTTTTCTCTTTGTGGTGACCATTGGCATTGTCCCCATTGTGATAGTATTTCCAAGCATACATGTACATTCTATTTTCATCGCACTATGCATCTGTTTTTACTCTTTGATGTCCTCCACTTTTTTTTTTTTTACTGTGCGACGAATTTCAAGTTGCAGGTGGTCAAGTGTCCTTGTACAACTTCATTCGGATCCCATTGATCATCCCTCTAAGTTTTTTTCCGCATAAGTCCTTCAACTGTACAAATCCCCCATCTTTTACAATTTTTACTTCATATGGTACTAACCAATGCATTCTGAGTTTTCCTAGGTGTTGAAAGGATTTACCATCATACATCAACACTAAGTGTTATTCCTTGAAATTTTTCCTCTTGATATGTCTGTCATGCCAAGATTTGTCCCTTTATTTCTGAACTTCCTGGTGGAACCCTGCTAGGATCCCATCTTCCTGCATGATCATCAGTTGATTCAGCCTCTCTTGTACTGCACCTTGTTTTTTCATGTTTGTAATTGTTGCTACGCACGTACTGGGTACCAAAAATTCTAATGGCACCATTTATTCTTGTCCATATACCAATATGAATGGTGTGTGTCCTATCAAATTCTTGCAAGTGGTCATGTATGCCCACAATATTGCCGGTATTTTTAGGTCCCAATCATCCCTATTAGCATTACAGATCTTTGTCAGTGCATTTTCCAGGATTTTGTTAAAGGCTTCTATTGTTCCATTTTCTTTTGCATGATATGGTGTACTCTTTTGATGATGGACTTCAAATTCCTTAGTCATAGCATTAATAGTACTATTAATAAAGTGAGTTCCTTGGTCACTCATCAAAATCTTTGGGCAACCAAATCTAGTGATCACATGTTCAAATAGGAAGTGTGTTGTTGTCTTTGCACTGCAATATTTGACTGGTGTTTCTTCCACCCATCTTCTCAGGTATTATGTCACGGTGATAATGTACCTTTCTCTTATCCTCTTGGCAGGTGGGTTAATTGGTCCCAAAAAGTCTATTTCCCATTTATCGAATACTTGCAAAGTTACATGTGGTTGCAGGCGCATCTTGTCCCTTATATTTGGTTTACCAACCCTCTGACATACATCGCATTTCTGGTAGTACTCTTTTGATTCTCCGTGAATGGTCAACCACCATAGTCCTACATGCAATATCTTCTGCACGATATCTTTTCCTGTGTAATGTCCTCCTGTTATCTCCTCGTGCACTTCTACTAAAATCCTTGGTCTTTCATGTTCTGGCACACATCTTCTCAAGATGCTATCTTCACCCATTTTGTATAAGTGTTCTGCAATCAGCTGATAATATACAACCCAGACTACCGGATTTTTCTTCTACATGGTTTTATATTCCTATGGTGCAGTACCTGAAATCAAGTACTGGATAATGTCTTTGAAGTATTTATCGATGATCTGGATTGAAATTAACTGTGCGTCTGAAATTTTTTCCTCTATATTTGTAGGTTCTTCTCCATTCGTGATCATTGGTAGGTGGTTTGGTCCTGTGTTCAACTTTCCTGGCTTGAATATTACATCAAAATCAAATTCTTGAAATAGTAGTAACCATCAATAGATTCTCCCCTCTAACACTGGCTTGTTGACTAGGTATTTGAGCATTGAATGGTCTGTGAAAATCTTGAAACATTTCCCTAATAAGTAGTGTTTGAACTTCTGAAGTGTGTAGACCATAGCTAGGCCTTCCCTCTCTGTAGTATTGTAGTTTTTCTCTGATTCAGACAGTTTTCTACTAGAAAAGGCTATAGGATTATCCAATTCTCCTTCTCATGGCTGCACCAGAATAGCTCAAAGTGCTATGGCTGATGCATCTACATGTACGTGGAATGTCTTCTCCCAATATGGGAATAGTAGTATTGGTGTTTTTACCATCTTTTCTTTTAGCGTATCTAGATCATGTTGACAATCCTCATTCCACTGGAACTTTATATCTTTCCTTAGTAGTTTCTCCATTGGCACAGTGATCTGCGTGTACCCTTTTATAAAAATTGTGTAGTATCATGTGTGTCCCAATGTCTCTCTTTGTTGACATACTATTTTTGGTGGTGGAAAGTTAACGATTAATGCAATCTTGGCAAGATCTACTAGTAAACTCTATTTGCATACTATATGACCCAATAGTATCCCAAAAGGTGTTTTGAATATGCCCTTATTGATGTTTAATGATATTTGGCATTGCCTACATCTTTATAACATCAGTCGCAAGACCTCTACATGGTCTTTCAACAAACTATATATTGTTCAATCATCCAAGTATACCTCTAGAAACTGGTGGATAAATTATTTATATGCATGTATGACTACTCTGGAAAATATTGTTGGTGCATTCTTCATTCCAAACGACATGACCGTGTAGTAGTAGGATCCCCATTCTATAGTAAAAGTGGTATTGTATCTGTCTTTTGGTGTTATCTTGATTTGATGGTATCCTGAAAATCTGTCAGTAAATGAATATACTTCTTGTCCTCCTACATTCTCCAACACTTCATTTGTGAAGGGTGTAGGGAATGGGTCATGTAGGCATGCATCATTCAACTTCCTCAATTCGACGCATATTCTTATTTTGCCTTGTTTTTTCTCTTGAAATACCATCATGCTTATCCATTCTGATTTGTCCATAGGTTCTATGATTCTGGCTTCAAGCATCCTATCGATCTCAACTTTGAGTTTTACTTATATGTAGGATTTAGTTTGTATGGTCATTGTCTAATCGGTCTTGCCTCATCTCTGAGTGGTATATTCATTTCACCTAGCTCTCTTTCTATGCCCTTCATTTCTGTGAACATTGTGGGGAATAGGTCATTGTACTCACGCAGTAACTCTATTATGATTTCCACTATTTTCTCATCCCAGTAGTCCCCAATGTTGGCCATTTTGGGATTCTCAGCTATCCCAATTTTGAATTTATTTACCTTGATTAGCGCAACAATTACTTATGATTCTAGAGGTGGACCTTCCACTTCTCTTTCGCCTTCAACTTCTTCAATCTAAATATTGTATGGATCGTCTTCATCTAGTGCTTTTTCCTGCACATGGTAGCATGACAACAGTTCTTTCACTGCCTGTTTGTTTCGTTGTTGTTCCTTTCTTATGAGTTTCACTTCTGGTTCCTAAATGAATATCACCCTTATTATTTGTTTAAGTGTTACATCTATGTTGGAGTTCTCATGTTCAAATGAGAAAGTGATTGTAAATTTCTGTTGTAGTATTCTCCAACTCGTAGTTTCTTTGCGTAGTTCCTGGTCTGTATACCAGTTTGTTGGGATGCCCTCTAAGGTATGCACAAAATGATGAGGCCATTCCTATGGTGGTGTCATTTTCTACAATGCTCTACACTTCTCCAAGTGTTCCGTTGGTGCCCCATGTCCATCGTACCTCTTCTGTCAGTTGCTTCTTTTTTCTGCACCTAACCTTATGTATAGTAACATCTTACATTGGTACCAATCATTGATTGTTTCCCTGTGTGCTCCCCACCATCTTGTTGGTGTGGTACTGAGTGCTATATCTAGTGCTAAGAGTCTTTGATTTCCTAATACTTCATCTTCGTAACGTGTCAGAAATACTTCTAGATCATTTACCCCATGGAAACTGGGTGGTTCCCTTATCTCCGTACCTACCCATCTTATTGCACAGTCTATTCTTACGCATATTCTTGTGGAAACTTCTTGTAGCCTCTATTTCTAGTTCTCTAAACCTGTATCTGAGTCTGACTCACATGAATTAATGCTCCCCCAACTGAGTATCCCATATTACATTGGGTTTACGTAATCCTCATCTCGCGCAGTTGTTTTGTACAACTGGATAATTTCCTAAAAGTCCAAGAAAGTTGGCTCTATGAACCTTTCCCCTTCTGATGGGTCTAATGGTGTAATGACCTTGTATTCTCCTGAATTGAAGGTCACCTTTCGTGTATTTAAGTTTATTATGGTCTGGTTATCAAATGCCCAATCCAAGACAAGCAGTGACAAATATGGTATTGTGTCGTCCACTATTTCAATCACTTCAAAGTCTAATTTAGTGTGCACTCCAGCCAGGTCTACTATTACTCCTTTCAACCTCCCTATTGGTAGAACTTTGTGTTGATTTTCCAATTTCAACTGAACTGGTGAATATCTTAATGTGTTCTCTCCCATACATTGCCATGTCTTCTTTGGTAATACATTGACATCGGATCCTAGATCCAGTATGATATCTCCCATGTTGAAAACTCCAATGTTGGCGTTGATCCTCAACTCCCTACTTTTTCTTCTCCTTGTATGTAGGTGATTGACTATTTTATTTTATAGTTTTCCTTATGTCTCTATGCTACATCTTTCTAATATACTTTGCAATATTTTGACAGAGGATGGATCATTGAGTAATTTTACACATGATTGTAAAAGGACTTTCATTGTACTTACCTATCCCAGGGGATGCATTTATTTGGTATCATCCAATGATGGAGCCATTTCGTACTTTGTTGCTGCCTTATTGGGCTACGCGGTTGAGGTCGACGCAATGTCAGGCTGCATAAATTATTTTATGGCTTGCTTAAATGTCTCTTTCTTGTTCTGTGCATTGAACAACTTCCTCGATTCGACATTCTTCTTCACCCATGGATGTTGTACTGCCTCTGGTCGTATTGCGTCATTTCTTGTTTTAGCTCCTCCGCACGTAACTATGTTGATGTTTCTTCCTTCATACCTCACTTATGCTAAAATCCATTGAACATTCTGGTTGTTCTGATTCATTTTCTCCTAGATCTTCCCTAATAACATAGGACATTCTTTTGTTTCATGATATGATGCGTGACAATACATAAAAGTTGTTGGTGGAAGTGGGCATTCTCTTGCATAATGTCCTAGTTTTTGACAATTTTGACATACCACTTGTCCTCTACCTCTTCCAAAGCCTCTTCTTTCTCATCTTATACCTCTATAGCCAGCTCGATCCCCTCACGGCGCATTATACTAACGTGCCTAGTTATATTGCACGGTATTATAGTGGGGATGTGTTGCATTGTATTGTGGTTGAGTTTTCTTATACGGTGGCTGCACAATATTATATTGTTTCTTCAGAGTGTTGTATGTGGCTGGTACTTGGTTAAACTGGGGTTTGTATTTCCCGATCATCATTTATTCCTACACCCTATATGCATCTGATGTCCTCTCTCTCATCGACTCCATGATTATACAGTCCTTTTCATCATGGCATGTTAACTTGCAAAATTTGTAATTTGAACTCTTTGGGACTGTCTGGTACTTCTGCATCATTGGGAAGTGATATGGATCATGGCCCTATTTCTTACATATTTCACACCATATTCCTCTTATTGGTAATGGGTTTGGCATTCCTTCCATCCTACATGTGGTACACCACATGGCTTCTCATGTTTCCTTAATTTTCTTCTAGTTTATCTGGATTGATCTTCAATGGATGGATTGATCTTCTAATATTGATTTTCTTCTAGTTGTAGAGTTTCCTGCAAGCTTCTACCTGTGTCTAAAATTTTTCTTGTCGCAGTGGATATTTTAAATGTGGTAGTAATGAATTGACGAACAGGTTCCTATGTTCCATATTTGTCATGAGATATTTCAACTTTCCTTTCAGTCACTTGAATCTATGGTCAATATCCCATACATATTCTACTTGTTTATGTCTAACATCTCATTCATGTATTGGTCCTCTGAACTTAGTTTTTGAAATTCATTTATCAACAATTTCTTGATATATGCAATCGTTCTAGTTGTCCCTAGAGGATTGTTGGTATCTAAAATCATATACCAATCGAGTGCATGATCCCTTAGTGTGATATCTATTTGTGCAATTTTAGTGTCCTCATACATGATCTGTTTTTCTTCCTAGATCTTTTCATAGATAAACAAGTGCTTTTATGGGTCCTCTGATGCTTCTCCTTTGAATTATGGTAATTTGATGGTGGTATCGTGTCCTGCCATCCTGAATGTTGAACTACTGCCTCCATGTGGTGTAGATACTTGACTAATGCTTCCTGGACTGGTTCCCCCAGTTGTTGTTCCTTGTGTATATGTAATTCTTGCTGTCTTCCTTTTCCTGAAATTTGGTTGTCTAAATAGTGGTGTTCTTTTTGGTGTCTTAGTCACACATGGGTTTATGGGTTCCACACTGAAATTAATATGGTTAGGATTGTTTCCTTCTATTCCCTCTCTTGAACCTCTTGTCTTCCTCTCATATGTTGTGTGCAGGATTTCTTCAATCTACTTCACAACTCAAATATCCTCTGCCTCCTCTTCATCACTTTCCAAGCCTTCCCTCATGGCTATGACTCTCTTCTTGGTGTTCACTTTGTATTAGTAGGGTACTCCACAATATGTCTTTCTATTTGTCCCCATGATCTGTTTGATATGGTCGTCGTCCTTCATGATTGGGTCCAAGGCTTCCTTCTCCTTTCATTTATCCACCTCTCCTTCCATTTCTCCTTTTTCTGTCAGTGCTTCCCCCCTTCCCCCATGCACTCAGGGAATTTTAGTTTTTTTATTCCATTATTATTATACCTTTGTTATAGAGTAATATCTACTGGATTACTAAGAGGGGGGTGAATTAGTAATAGAGCAATTTAATCCTGTTTAACCATATAATCTAAGTGTTATATCAATGTAGCATTATCATCCAATAATTGCAGAGTAAATAATAAATGAACAAATGAACAATCATACACATACACAGTACACCAGTTTTTTACGTGGAAACCCAAAGCGGGAGAAAACCACAGAATGATTTTTCTTATATGTCTTGAGGAATTACATTCATTGGAAGCACCAACTTCCTTTGTTTTCCAGCTGCAACTGGAAGGAGACTCCAACCCCCTTGTTTCTCATGCTACAACTGAGGGAAGATCCAACTCCCCTATTCTCTAGCTACAACCAAAAGGAGGCTACAACCCCCTATTTTCTCTAGCTATAACTAGAAGATGGCTACAACCACCTGTCCTTGCCCCGTCCAAATGCCTTGAAGTAGAAGTAGAATGATGGAACCACTGTCACACTATCACTATGAGATATACCGTTGTAAACATGTACCAAATAACATAAACCATGCATCAACCATGCATCAACTTGTACCTCAACTTGTAATCAAATTGTACCATAACCAAGTGCATCAACCATGAACCAACCTGTACCAAACAACCTGTAATCAACCTGTACCATAAACAAGTGCATCCAAACATATACCAAGTATGTACCAATCACGTGTCAACTTCTCATCAACTATGACTCATCAATATGTACCAACATCATCAACTATACACCTCAAGTATGTGCCAACTCATCAACTACTTGTCTCAACCATGTACCCAACCTATACCTCAACCAAAATCCCTCATCAATTTCATCATCCAAATATGATTTGTAACTCTATAATATACCTCATTTATATGATCACATACCTGCAAAAATTCCTTAACTTTCACAACAAGAGACTAGCATTTTCATCAAACTTTTATTTAGTCTCACATGACTAATTTGGGATTAGTCAACAGCCCTAACTTGAAATAATCATAACTATGTACTTGTAATGAATAAATATCTGAAAATATTAAAAAATGTTCTTCATTTTGTTTTTTGAAATTCCTCCAGGTGTCACTACTTGAAACCTCTCAGAAAAGGAGTTATAACAAAAATGACATACCTTGCTAAATTCTGGCTTATTCTAGAGAGTGACCTTGTAGAGTGTGCCCCATAGGAAATATTTTTCGAATCAATCTGAAAATGTTACACAAAATAACAAATAATGTACTCTAACCAATACATTTTTTCTTACAGAATTTGAATCTGTTATGAGGACGTTATGACGTTTTTACCCTAAACACCTATTTTAGACTAGTTTCAGGAGTAGCCACAAACCCTATGTTCCACAGAGTGTAACTCCAAAAATTCAATGACCCACAAGATGAAATATTTACCATAGATACTTGGATATGTTTCCTTAATGGTCTAACAATTTCATGGCTTGAATCATTCTATTAAAAAAGTTATTGTGAAAATGGTGGGATGACCTATAAATAACATGCCTTAGAAAGCATCATCAAAAGAATTTATCCTCGCTTGAATTCTAGCCTTCTTTTCTTCACCTTCCCTTTGAAATTTGTCTTATATATCCTTTGGTTACCTAAGTCACCTATATATATTCAATATTCTCAAGTTTAATCTAAAATGAGAGAGCCTTGCCTCTTATTTATACTCTCCAAGTAACTTCCTTAGAAGCATATTCTAGGTCACTTTGCCCACTTTCCTTATTTTAAGGTTAACCCACTTCTAATTTCTCCATTAAATTTATTATTTAAATAATTTCTTTTGTATTCCCTTTGAATTATAGTACACCCATAACTTCACTTTATTGTTTACCTTCTAAAATCTCTTAAACCACTTTAACTACTTTGACCTTTTGGGGCTTCTAGATGACGTATGAGGGTCCTCCAACTTCATAAGGCCATAACTCTCAAACCATGAGGAGTTATGTGAAATTCCACATACCAACATAAATGGAATGACATGTACTATCCATATATAATAGTATTACCTAAAAATATTTGAAAACACATACCATTATTGATCAAACAAACTTGGGTCCATTACCCAAACCTAGGTTATCCAACTTCTCATGGCCATAACTCTCTAGCCGTGAGGAGTTATGTGACATTCCACATACCACTGGAAATGGAATGACATGTACTATCCATATAGAATAGTATTCCATTAAAATATATTAAAACTCATACCATTATACATGAAACAACCTTGGGTCCATTACCAAAACCTTTGTGCTGCCGGAATTCGCTATCGCACTTTCTTCAAGGGTTGACATCAATGACAACCGACCTTAATCAACAATATCTTAATAGAAGTATAAAATGATATAATTTACCTTCCTCTAGGCCCTCGTAGAAACTCTTTCCCCATGACATTGTACGACTTCGCGATATCTACTGCAAATTTCGTTATAAAGCCTACTACAATACTGTCGAGCCAAAAATCTATTGCACAGGTTAATTTGTTATTCACCTGTTGTAGCTGTGTGATCTGAACTGAGGTCCACTCTAATTGTCGGATCTATCTTGTTTTGTGGTTATCCTTCAAAATCAATATCCACTACTGCAATAAGTGTGGAAAATCACAGAAAAAGACTTCATGTGGATCAATAAACACATATTTCTCAAGATATGTGTGTGGTGTTACTCTAGGGTTTTTGTTATCTTTCTGTGGAAACTCTAGCTCCCTTGTTTCCAGCCATCTTTTGATCTTTGATTTTGTGGGATTCAGTGTTCTTAACATCCCCTTCTAAGGGCGCATTCTCTCACCTTATTTTCGTCTGATTTAATACCCTTTTGACCCACCTTATGCAGATCTTTCATTCTTTTAACAGATATTCAACATATCACATCCACTCAATCCTATGTTGTTCCAATCGAAAAAAAAAAACCATTTTTTCATTTGTTTTATATTAGTTATATCTTTAACATGATTGACCCAGGTTCAGGTCTACTAGGGATCCAAAAAAGCCTCTAAAACTATCGTCCCTCCTGGTAAACCAGAAGGCAACGTAGTACACAGAGTGCATTGCACAGTCTCACCCAATATAGTCTTAATGGGTGAATTCAATACTCAAGTGCTTGCAGTACAGGACTAAATGGAGATCTATGAAGTGTGTGCTAAGAGTTCCACTTAATTATTAAGAAATATACTAGAATTCTCATTCATTCATGTAATGTAATCATATTCATTAATTCATTCATACCTCATTCCAACACCTGCTCATAGGCAGTAAGAGAGATACAAGCATTTAATCACATAACACAGGTTTTATCATGGTTCACCCCCTCTTGGTATATGTCCACAAAGATATGGCTCTCAAGCTCTTCTATTATGATAGTTCCAAAAATACAGCTCTGTGCGCTTTATAACTCATCCTCAGTTGGGTCAAGATATATTCTGAGGTAGGCTAGATCGCACCAGGCTCCCCAACCTATGATCTAACCCTCTACCACTCAACAAATTACAAAATTAGGTCGTATGAAAGAAGTATTCCAACCTAGTTACTCATTCTCGTGCGAGTAACACTCTCTCAAAACATGACTCCTCCTATAATGAAAAATAACCTCTCCAAAGTATATCCCCTTTTTTCCTCCTAGGTATCTATATATATACATTTTTGTCTCATCAACCATTACAATGTATTAAAAAAATCCTAACCCTAGTGTCGTTAGGTTTCCCATGCATGCATACATGCTTCTCTTCCTTCCAACTATCGCTTTCCTTGTGCATGCCTTTCTTCGCAAACTAGCCTTTCTTTCTGATTCGGCCTGCTTCCAACACCCTCACACCATGTCGCTCAGAAATGTTTCATGTAGTCTATCTAAGACATCAAGCCCATCTAAAAGTGGTATTGGAGGAATCCTAGTTATGTACATTTTATATTCCTTTAGCATCATTTAGGCTACACCATCTACTCACATTTCCATAGTTCCCTCTTTTGTGGGGATATCGGGTGTGTTCTCCTTTTTGCCTAGTAGTCTACCTAGAATTCCCATGCCCATGCCATCATTTTTTATGCCAACACCTAGATATCCTTTCAATGGGGGAGAGAGCCTTGGTTTTATAATGGGGGGTGGAATTCCTTACACCTCTTCCATTCCTATGAAAGGCTTGGTGCCATCGAGTGCTTGCTTTCCTTTTGGCTAGAACATTCCTAGTGTTTTTTGGGTTTTCCCTACTCATTCAGGGGGAAGTAACATGTTAGGATGGTTTAATTTCCTGTAGGATAACATACATTTCCTTGGGGCCACACCCATTAGTGGAAATTTATGCAATGGGGTGGCTATCCATTCATCCATACCTCCAGTCCTAGGGGTTCTTCCCTAGGACTAGTTTTGGGAACATGTTTCTTGTAGGGCCTACATCTACCCTTGGGGGAAATCCCCTTGGGGTCACGTATAGTGCTAGGAGTATCCATAATATTGGGATTTCCTCTTTCCCCATGGTCACTTATCCTTCTAGAACATTTTTTCCCTCCTACAACACAAATGTAAGGGGATTGCAAGATTCATCTGGGACTTCAAGAACTTCATCTTCCTCCCAGTATTTTTTTTCTCATACGTCGTTTCCATTCCTTTCGACATTAGAATCGACTAATTTTTCACATATAAAAAATGAACCTATTTACCATAACCCTTTATGGTTGGTCATTATTGCTAAGCTACCATCATACATAACCAAATTCGATGGAAAGTTGGGAGAATACCCCTCCATGCACATAATGACATATCATATGTGGTTCTCATCCAATTCCTTTATGGATGATAGTGTAAGGTTTCATATTTTCCATACATCCTTGAATAGAAGTGTCACCAATTGGTATATTGAATTAAGGGGTGATTCCTTCAGTATTTTTAATGACTTGGTGATGGTGTTTTCAACACATTACCAATTACCCATATTGTAAGAGATAGGAATGGAGCTCTTGAAATCATTGTTTCAATATACTTCCACTAAAATTTTCAATAACCTAAATGATTGGAGATAAAGGAATAGGATGATCAAGACCCAGATTCTAGACTAGATCCTAATGGAGTGGTTCAAAAAATCCCTCTTACCGCCCATTTCCAAGGATGTTTCTATGGTAGGGGAGGATACCTAAGTGCAATTCATCATGAATTCCAAACACTTAGATTTGATTTATTCTTAGTCAATATCTCTTTATGATGTAATTTTTCATGGTCCTTGACCATCGATGGATCCATGAAATCCAAACCAAGGACCCCATTCTCACGGTGTGGTTGATTTTGTATGTTATGCCTATGTAATTTAGTTATATGACTATATGGGTCATATGTCTATTTCATCATGCCTGTAATATACTGGGAGTAATTCTAAAACTACTACAATCCCCACTCATAACTCCAAGGTGAATTCGGTGTAGTCCACACAACCAAGGAATCCTCAACAACCTTGAGGGAAAATAAGAGGAAAAAGAAGAAAAATTCCAATGTTGAGCAAGAGACCACTCCTACCCAAAAAAACCAAGGGGGAGGCACAAAGGAAAAAAAAAAGAATTGGTTCCCATACATAATTTATGGGGAGGACCTTCCTACCCATTTGTTTCCTCGGAAATATGAAATCCATCATTATTTGGCACAACAAAAGGCCCACCAACAACCTACTTTCAGAACTCATCCTTTTCCCCCTCAATCTCAGCACATGGTTGCAAAAAATCGTTCCCCTCCTCAAGGAGGCATGGATGGTTCCCCTCAACATGAGGCTTCATCCTCAAATTCTACAATTTTCATGTGTGACCAAACAATCAATATGAAAAATCAAGAAAAGAACTATGATAATTCGGAGCCTACTCCTACTGTGCAAGATCTAACATATTCTTCCTAACCTAGTGTCCCTATTCATATTGAGAATCCATCATTTGACACACTAATTCAAACCCTAAAGTGATTTATTCAATGAATGACACACAATATGAATACATGGTCCATCCACAACTATAGTATTTTAGAACACTTGGCCCAGGGACCATGTGGCATGTTTGCACTTGAATTCCTCCAGAGTTTCCCAACATAGTGGAAATCCTTTTTTTCTTCCATAGAGGGGGTTGATCCCCCGTAGTCAAGATAATAAAATTAGATTTTGATTAGGTTAATCATAGTATTTACCATCAAATAACTTTCCATATCAAAGTAAGAGTGATGGGGAAAAATATCCTTCACACTATGATTGATGAAGGATCCTCGACTTGCATTATGTCTATGTAATGTTTTAAGGCCCTTGACTCTACAAATATCGATACTTCTTTAACATTGTTAAAATCATTTGATGGTCATATGTTCTAGGCCCATGGTATTATCATTGAATTTCCCATCGAGTTAGGTGGTAAGACTATATCGATGGTCGTGGAGGTAGTTGACACACCTATTGAGTACAATTTGTTACTCGATCGCACTTGGTTCTATGAGATGATTGTAGTTGTCTCGTCACTATTTAAGGTATTACGCTTCCCTCACCAAGGGAAAATAGTGACTATATATCAACTTACATTTTGTACCCCAGAGCTTAGATCTAATGAGGGAATTAATGTACCCTTTGTTGGTGATACTGAGCAATATTACATGAGTGTTGGTACGGGTATGTTCAAATACTCCTCACTCATGGGAACATTCCTTCTTCCCCCACCACCTCTTTTTATGCACATTTCTCCTATCAAAATGATTTATTCCTTTACTAGTGGAACCCTCAGGTCTTTCAATTCTTAGGTGGTACATATTCCCAAGGATGTTGAATCATATGGAGATTTCATGACACTCACTTTGGTAGAGATTACCTACCAGGCAATCTAGTCAACATATGTTAAATATGATTTGGATCTCGCTCAGGATTTGGAATATGATAAGTACCGAAGGCCTTCCTAGGACATCAATCATCTTCCTACTTCAGATGACTTGCTTGATATCAAACTTCCTTTTGATGAAGCTATCATGGAAGCCTTAGCTTCACTCTATCAACCATGGGAGGATATGCATCATCGTGCATATTTTCTTATTGATTTGGAACAATTAGAGGATTTCATTACAAATCCTATTTATTTTGATAATGTTCAATGGAACCAATATCCCATTATGATCCATGATTTATTTTCAGAAAGGAATTCAGTGAATGTCAAAAATTATTCTCATTTAAATTTCCCAAAAGTTTCGTGTCATGGGACACATTGTGATAGGTGTTGATATTTTTCCTTAAGAAATTTAACTATATGTGGCCCTATTCAAATAATTTTGTAATGTTTTTGTTTGGTCCTTTGAATAAATGCTTGGAAATGACCCCCAGATTGTCAAACATGAAATTAGGATGTACGACAGAGCCAAGCCAGTTTGGTAGAAGATTTGTCTTGTCAACCCAAAGAAGGTTACTGTCATCAAGGTGGATATTAAAAATATTCTTCATGCAAAGTTTATATATTAGGTTCCCTTGACTAAATGAGTATCCAAACTTGTTTTAATTGCTATGAACCAGGGAAGCATTAGGGTATGCATCGATTATAAGGATTTGAGAAAATATTGTCCAAAGGATCATTACCCAACCCCGTTCATTGATCAAATTATTGATGAATGTTTCAGGAGTTAAATATTCTCATTCATGGATGGTTTCTTTGGCTATAATAAAATACAAATCAAATTGGAATATCAACATAAGACTTCCTTCATTTGTCCTTCGAGTACTTTTTATTATCCGAAGTTTCTTTTCACTCTTAAAAATGTTTGAGCCACCTTCCAGTGGGCCATGTCTTAGGAATATTTATATTATTTGAATTATTTTTCCAAGTGCCATGAGGATTATCTTGGTCAATTGAAGGCCAATTTTACCGGATGTCACTATTATAATATTCATTTGAATCCACATAAATTCATTTTTTGTGTGGTCTCTATGAAATTTCTAGTTTCATTATATCCAAGTAAAAGATTATGGTTTTCCCCTTAAAGGTTGAGGCCATTGTCAATTTTCCTCCTCGTACCATTAGTCAAATTAAAAAATTTCAATGGAAGAAAACTGCTTACAAAGATTCATTTTCAACTATGTTGAGATCACAAAAGGTTTCATGTGCTTTGTCGGATAATTTAATTGCTTAAATTCTCAATCATTAAATTATCAATTTGGGAGCTCATAAAATTGTGAGACATTGGAATTGTATGTGCAGGACTAGAAAACTAAATTAATCCTACTAAATTTAAAATGCAATTCGTTCGATAAACCATTTCTAGGAGCCAAGACTTAAGAACTCACATAGATTTACCAAGAATAAAACCAAATCAAATAAATCTTCTGATATAAAACCTAATCCATAATATCATAGTCATAGATTCAAGACTTATGGACTTGCATCTCTTTCAAGATCTCAAGGTTAACAACTTCCTAAAATTTCCGGAAACAAACCACACACGGTTGTTAACACACTTGAACATAATTTAAAATAATGAAAATGAAGTAAATGTATAAGAAAATTAAATAATCAAATCTTCAAAGTAAAAGAAAAAAATTTAAACTATCACACCATTCTTCTGGAAAAGAAACACACCATGCTTGTTTTTAATGAAGAAATCTAACTACAAGATAAAATTATATAAATAAAATAAAGAAACACCATGCTCTCATGGAGTGAGATATGTCTCCTAATAATTCATGGTGAGGAATTAAACTATGACATTATATAAGTTAATCAAATCATAAATCACAATAAAATTTCATACTTACAATCCATATAAGAGAATATCTTGAAATGTTTTATTCACTCCATCATGAATTGGACATTTGCTTCAAGATTCCTCCACTTGGAATGGATAAGGAAATCTCATTTATACATGCGTTTTCTCTAATAATATGATAAGAAACTAATAAATTTAGATCCATTTTTCTCTAATATGGTTACAACCATTTACTAATAAGTATAAACTAAAAACCAACTAGTAAATGATTACGATATCTTTGCTAATAATTCGAAACAAATCACACTAATATTGTATGTGGTCTAAGATTCTTTCCACATCCAATATAGTTGATGATGATCCAAATTCATGACAAATATTCATTGGTGGAATAAGAAATTCAAATTTGGAGCTAGGTGGTAAAAGTAAGCATTGTTGTAAACTCCAATTGTACATATAATCATCACCAAACTAACCCAAGTTTCAAGGTTAAGTGAGAACATGTTATTTTTCTAAGATTTAATCATAAAATCACTTAAAATAACAAAATAAATGCATTGGAAAATAATAATTCTAATCCCTCATATAAACACTAAAATGGTCTTAATGCAAGGTTACAGGAAAATGGAAAATGGTTAAAAGTGAAGGAAAAGGGTGTGAAAAAATGACATTTTGGTGACCCAACATCTCCCCCCAACTAAACATGTTGTGTCTCCTCATGAAACTCTGCATCTGATCCTCCTAAACTGTGTGATTAGGTATTCCTCCTCTAAAAAGTATATGAGTGTCAACAGATCTTCTTGTGTGGCAACCACAAGTTCTGTAAGTGTTAGTTCTTGTGTGGAAACAATTACCCTTCTGAAATTATTCTCATGGTTGGTTCTTGTGTAACAACAACTACTTTTGTAAGTGTTGGTTCTTTTGTGGAAACACTTACATATTGCACTTGTTTTCTTTCCCGCTGCAACAAAGAATCCCCTTTTCAAATGGAAACAAATATCACTACTTTGAAAAATAAACCATGTGCATGCATTCTCTAAGAAAATGGAAGTTTTCTTAGAAAAACATCATCTTCAAGCATCATGGATCTCTTTTTAAAAAAAACCTTAGCATATAAACATCATGAATAACCTATTCTTACTAGTTGTGATCAAGTGCCTTATCCACCATTTAGACAATTCCTCCAATTGCTTGCTATATAAATTTCGGTAGTGCTTATTGAAAGATGATCATAAGCTAGAGCCTTATTTCTTTAACTTGGAACTGATTTTATCAACATGAAACCATATAGTGACACCCATGAACAAATCCAATATGGTGTTTTTTTCTCTCATGTAGTGAAAATATACAAAGCAATGAATCGCTATGGGCATTTTTTGTTGCTACCAAAATTTTGAAGCTTCCTTTGACAAATTTTATTTAAATTTAGCAACTGGGTTAGGCTTATTTTTTTGGAGAATGTTACTATTATCATGATGATTCAACATGTAAAATTTGAGCAAAACCTAGTTCAGGGTTTGGAGAAAACTACAAAATGCTCGTAGGTTATGGTGGCTCATTTCTCAAAACATGTGAATTTGTTTGACTTGAAATTTGGTGTGTTAATAGATTGTACTTGAGTGCATTTCCCCTACACGTTTCATGGCCAATGCATGCACATTTTTCAAGATATCCTGAAATCAATTTCTTCCCTATTTCCAAACTCAACAAGGTTTCCCAAGTGCACAAAAATGGATGCCTCGAGATCAATTTAAGGCCAAATTGAGTTCTTTAAAACGAAGGCAGATTATTTCATCATTTCTCATATTATTGTACCTTTACATTTCCATTTTAATGAAAAAAGGCACCATTGTGCAAAAATATTGAATTCTAGTTTACTGGTACATAATGGTAAAAAAACATAAAACTTTCTAAAAAACTTTCTCACATACTCCTCCTTGTGCATTTTGAGAGAATTTTACCAAAGTTTTACTCAATGTTTTATATGGTACACAAAACCCATGTCTCATAATTCCTGACTTTTTCTTTAGGTGTTTGCAAATGAGGTGAAAAAAGTGCCCTCGAAGAAAATTTGACTATTTTAAATTGCTAAGTTTGACATTTGATTTGATTGGAGAATGACGTGTTTTGTGTTTAACTTGGGAATGATTTAGGCAACATAAAACCATATTGATGCCATCCCACAAAAAATTTGTATCTATGATTTGACTCTATGAAGGTTCCCATA
Source organism: Picea glauca (assembly GCA_000966675.3). NCBI lineage: Eukaryota > Viridiplantae > Streptophyta > Pinopsida > Pinales > Pinaceae > Picea > Picea glauca. The sequence goes on along the minus strand of JZKD02S0184488.1, from coordinate 44,146 downwards.
TGCAAAGTAATGAAGTGCTACTGGAAATGGTTACTCTGCTACCGGAAATATCAGAATTGACACCACCTCTTTCTGAGTGCATCATATGGTAAATTAACATCCGATAGATATTGAATAATTAATTGGACATGAAGGACACCCTCCAAGTGGAAGACTCTAATTTGGAGGCGCATTAATATGCAAATAGATGATGGGTTATAGGAAATCAATGAGGGTTTTTACAAGAACAACAATAATCACATGGGAGAAATATGTTGATCACCATCGCATGAGGGTGTAAATTATGTGATATGGGATCAAAAGATGATATAAGTGTATTGGGTGACAAGGTATGGGTGTCTTCCTCCCCCCAACTGAAGGTCTTTTCTATCCTAGAAAAAAATTGGAAAACTGGGAAGAGAAAAGATCATATAGGCATGTGAATTTTCCAAATATATATCTTATAGTATTCGAGGAATCAATAATTAAATATTAGAAAACAACATATCTGCACCTAGCTAAGAATTCCATGAGTTGTGCATCTGAGAGGTATTATGATAATGGAGGAATCTTCTAGCTATTGTTGTTAGATCATGGAACTGAAGTGAAATAATCCAATCTGAATCATGTTGATTTCTTCCTCTTGGATGGAGGAATAAAGGATGAGATATAAAATTGGATCCTTGTCACTTCTTATTGTTGGAACTAATATACAAGTGATGAATCTTAATATACTTATACAAGCTTCTATTCATGCTATAAAACCATATAGTATTTATGCATAACTGGTCATGTACAATTCTATTTATGTGAATAATTTTTTCTGAAGTCGAACAAAAAGATAATTCATTGGATTAATGACCATTTATGAATGTCGTTAACCAATGTGAAACACCTCACTGATAATGAAAATGAGCATCAAGGTACCTTAGAGAATTTCGACAGGTACGAATATATGTGTTGAAGTCGAGTCCCCTACATAATTTGACAGTCATGAGACATTGATGTATTCCCACTGTTGTTAGTGAGGAAACCTACTAGTGATGTACCAAGATCCAAAACACTATAAATGTCTCTAACCTTTCTCCCAGATAATGTGTAGAATTCGACGTGAAAATATTTATTGAAAGGAGGGCCATAATAAATCCCACATCATCTAACTCGAGCATAGAAGAAAATGAATTATGTAAATGTGTTGAACCTACATAGAAAATATCTAGCTAGAAAATGACATACCCAATTTGCAGAGAAAATATCAAAAACGAGATGCAAGAGAGAAATAATGGAAGAAATCTCATTAACCAAATGAATGAATGATAACTTACACATGATATACTTTGTATAACTCAACTAATGCACACTGGAGGAGAAGCCAATGCATCATAGTGGTGGTCTAAAGTGATCTGGACACACACCAACAACAACAAGAGTAAACTTCCAGCTATTATGGTCTCTCAGGAAGTTACAGGAGTGAACTACCACCTAGTATGAGTTAACTAGACTCTCAGTCTTTAGTTAACTAAATGAAACTGAGTGAAGTGAGGAGGATATTGGGGAATCATGAGTAATGCACTAGTATGGTGATAAGCCCAAGGACAATGCACATTAGCTGGTGATGATCCCAATGTTGCATGGAGATGATCCTAATGTGGAATCTAGACTCCACTCAACTGATCAAACTAAAGTGTGAACTGAAGAGAATATTCTCCTAGAGGAATATTCTCCCTAAACTATAGGAGACTGAATAATGACTAATAAACATAGGGAAAACCTTAGGAAAAATGAATCCTAGGTGTGTGTGAAGTATCTCCAACACCCCCCCTAAACATCACTATGGTGAAAATAAAGAATGGGTCCTGCCAATGAGGCCATGTTAGGTACCCAAATACAGATACACTAAAATAAATGAGGGAAGATGGAAAACCTCATGGGAAACCCCCCTGAAAGTACAATGTATGTAAAAGGAAGAACTGGCAGTTGTTACACAATTGTGTCCTTCACTCCAAGATGAGGGCACATAGAATGGAACTTATGATCAGTAAATGTCTTGGTGAATATGTATATAGTTTGTTATGTTGAAGGAAAGAACTGCAAGTTGTTGATCCCCTCATGTACTAAGTACTAGATGTATTTCATGTGGATCTCTATGTACTTCATTCACTGCCTCTGAACTGGATCTCTACAGAACTTTAGAGTGCTCTGGTTGTCACACCAGATGACAATTGACTGATGAAATTGAATTCCCAACTCATTAAGAAATGTTCTAGCCACATAGCCTGAATGGTTATGTTAAGTACCCATCTCTACTCTTCCTTGGATGAAGATAGAGAAATAGTAGTCTGCTTCTTGCTTGACCAAAAAATAGGCCCAGAACCAATATTGAGTTTATAAAAAGATGTGGACTTGTGATCAATGTTATCGCCAGCCCAGTCAGAATCAGTGAACCCAATGAGGTCTAATGTAGAGTTTGTTGCATAGTGATTCCTAAAGGTGATAGTTCCTTGTACGTATCAAAGGATACACTTTGCAACCTTTCAATGTAGCTCATGCGACTCCTGCATGAACCTAGAGACTGCTCCAACTGCATAGGAGAGGTCTGGTCTGGAGTGTGTGAGATACAACAAGCTCCCCACTAGTTGTTTGTACAGTGTGTTTTCAACCAGTGCAGTGTATGAACCATCCTCAAGTCTGAATCCAAATAGGAAAGGAGTCAAGGAAGACTTGCATTCTTTCATCTGAAATATCTCAATGAGATCTCGTGCATACATGGCCTGAGACAGTTCAATTAATGATGCATCCTGACAGATCTTGATTTCAGGGAAGAAATGTAACAGACCCATGTCCATCATAAATAAATTTTCATGCAGAATCCTCTTGACTGCAATAATCGGTGAAGTCAAGCAATTGTTGATCAACAAATAATCAACATACAAAACTAGGAGTAGAAGTTAACTATTCCTCATGAGCATGTAAACATTTGGGTCTGACTTACAACATACAAAGTTCTATGACAACATGTAGGATTCCATATTGTCATACCATGCCCTCGGGGCCTTCTTGAGGCCATAAAGAGACCTCTTCAGTTGAAAGATGAAAGATGAATCCTACAAAAATCACTGGGGATGCTCCATATAGATCTCCTCAAAGAGATCATCGTGAAGAAATGTATTCTTCATGTCCATCTGATGGAATTAGAATCCATTGGCTGCCACAATGACAAGTTCTAGATATATGGAATCCATATTCACTACTAGAATGAACGTCTCATCATAGTCAATGTCATGCACCTGCTAAAATCCTTTGGAAACTAGCCTGCATTTGTATCTGCTAACATATCCATCCACTGGGCTCTTGGTCCTGTAGACCCATATACACCTAACAAGTTTTCTTCCTGAAGGAAGGGGAACCGGATCCCAAGTCTTTTTCTCGAGGAGGAATTTTTACTCCTCTTGCATGGTGGATTCCCAAAAGATATTTCTAGTAGCCTCACCATAGGACTATGGATTTGAAGATTGAACCAAGAAAAGATTCTTGGGTGGCATTAGTTTAGTGGAATTGAGTGCAAGAGGAGGCTCCTTGAAATCAGATCAAGTCCTCCTTGTATCAACTGGATCCCCAACAAGATATCCCGCATCTTGAAGAGTAGTCTTGGACAACTTGAGCCTTGGATCTAGCTCTGCATCTGCATATTCATGCACCGACTCTACATCTCACTGTATTGAATATTTATTTGGATCATCTAAATCCTATGAATCAAAACTCTCATATTAAGAAAATTTTGCATGTGCATGCTCATCATCTCTGACAGGTGGAAGAAAAATCTTGTCTACATGTGGCTGCAGAGGTACATGCGAGAAACTTTCCTCAAATTGGACAATTCACTTAATGAGGAACTGGTGGTCCAAGGAAATATCAATGAGTTCATATCCCTTCACACCATCAGGGTATCCAACAAATATACACTCTGTGATCTGTGGATCAAGTGCCTTCCTCTTCTCATAGGGAATCCTAGCCCATGCACGTGGACCGAAAATAAGGAAGTGGGTTAGTTCCATTTTGAGGCCACTCCAAGCCTCATAGGGGGTCTTATCCTTGACATATCTATGGGGAGATATATTTTGTATGTAGGTTGTAGAATTAAGTGCTTCATCCTATAATATATGTGGAAGTGACTTTGCATGTAGCATGAAAGATGCCATCTCTTTTAGAGATCTATTTTTCCACTCAGCAACTCTGTTTTGTTGAGGAGTATAAGGAACCATGTGATCCAACTAAATATCATCCTCATGAAAAATATTTTGTATTGCATGGTTGAAATACTCTCCTCCATTATCTATTCAGATGATTTTTATTTTCTTTCCTGACTGTGTCTCAACAAGGGCTTTGAAATATTTGAGGTGTTGAAAGACCTCTGATTTTTTCCTGAGAATGAAAATCCATGTGAAACATGGGAAATAATCAACAAAAATGAGAATGTACCTTTATTTATTGATTTATGGATGCAAAAAAGGGCCCATGAGGTCAATATGGATCAAATCTAAAGGAAAGGAATCCTTCTATGTATTTCCTTTGTCGAATTTCTCTTAAGGGTGTTTTCCAAGAACACATTCCTCACAAATTCCTTTCGAGAAGTGGATTTCAAGTAGACCATAAACCATTCCCTACTTTCTAATATTTTTCATATATCTGAAATTTAAATTCTCTAACATTTCACGCCATATCCTACTAATTTCATCAACATGGGTAAGCAGTAATGCAGAATCTAGTTCAATAAATTCAGAAAATGTGTAGAGTATGGATTGATGATTTACCTCATCAGTAGCAACCCTAGAATTGGTTTTCATGTCATAGATATCCACTGCATCAGGTGTGAATATGAATTTGTTTTAGGTTCTAGAGTTTTTCATCTAATACACAGAGAGAAGATTGACGGACAATTTTTGGAACATGTAACACATTCTCGAAGCTTTTGTTTGTGAGTTCAATTCTTCCTTTACAAGTGACCTCAACTGGAGAGTTGTCCCCCATCATAATAGGAGGACCATTTCATGCGTATAATGAAGAGTATACTTATTTGTGGCTTCCGTGTGGTGTGATGCACCTGAATCTACGATCCAAGCATCATGATAAGAATTTTTTTCAATCAAACAATGGTTATAATTGCCTTTCTTGGGATTTTGATCTTCTGGCTTCTTCTTATTGGAAGCCTCGGGGATACGATCTCCAAGTTTGTTTTTTTGAATTATTTGGGTCATTTGATCTATCTTTTTCTGCATACATGCGGATTCTGGATGGAATCCTTTATGGTAGTAAGTGCATTTCTCCCATTTTCTTCTCTTTCAACCTTTGGATCCAAAGGCATCGTTGAAGGGTTTTGAGTACCCTTCCTTCTTTGGATTTTCATTTTATTTCATTTTTTCTTTGTCTTTATATTTTTTATCTTGATGAATTCTACCATCATGCATAGTAAGTGCATTCACCTTTGGGCCTTTTATTTTTCCAATGTTCATAAGCTTGTTCTGCTCTTGTGTCAGAGATTCAATAAAGACCTCAAGAGAGGTAATATTCCAGGTGGCTCCATAGGTGAGATTAACTGAATGAAATGTGGATACAAAGACTTATTATTTCAGAACAAGTTTGGAGAGAATGGTGAGAACCATTTGTTTCTCCTCCTTAGTTTTATCAATCCCTCAAGCCATGAGTTGTGACAACAAATACTTATATTTGGTAAATAAATATTGGAGATTGTCAAAGGTTTTTGGATCCAATGCGATCAATTCCACCTCAATCATGTGTCCCCTCATCTCATACTATTTTCAAAAAATCACTTCCATGTTGGTCAAGGCTTCATTGGGGGTTTTACATGAGGATATGTGAAAGATGAGTTTAGGAGAAATGAGACTGCAAATTGTTCCAAACGCTTCACTCATTTGATTCAGATACTTGTATCTTTCTATGAATGATGTGGGTTTAGTATTTGTGTTCATGTATAACCTATATAATCCTCTTCCTTGAAGATTCATTATCATCTTCTCCTTCCATGCAAAGAAATTGTACAGTGTAATAATGAATTCTTTTGGAAATTCCATTTTTTCACATTCTTGAATCTTCAGTACCTGCAAAAATAATTTGATGTGCCTTTTCCCTAGGAGTACATCAAATATGATACCATGTAAATGTGTTGAATCTGCACATAAAATATCTAGAAAGAAAATGACATACACAATTTGTAAAGAAAATATGAAAAAAGAGAAGCAAGAGAGAAAGAATGGAAGAATTCTCATTAACCAAATGAATGAATGATAATTTACACATGATATACTTTGTATAAATAAACTAATGCACACTGGAGGAGAATCCAATTCACCATAGTGGTGGTCTAGAGTGATCTGGACAAAGACCAACAATTATGGGAGTAAACTTCCACCTAGTATAGTCTCTCAGGTAGTTACGAGAGTGAACTGCCACCTAGTCTGAGTTAACTAGTCTCTCAATCTTCAATTAACTGACTGAAATAGAGTGAAGTGAGAAGGATATTAGGGAATGATGAGTAATGTGCTATTATGGTGATAATCCCAAGGAGAATGAACATTATTTGTTGATGATCCCAATGTGGCATCTAGACTCCACTCAACTGATCAAATTGAAGTGTGAACTGAAGAGAATATTCTCCTAGAGGAACATTCTCCCTAAACACAGGAGACTAAATAATGACTAATTAACATAGGGAAAACCTTAGGAAAATTAAATCCTATGTGTGTGTGATGTTTCTCCAAAAATTTCGAGAACCCTACATGAATTGTTTTTACTATCAAGCAAGTTTTATTTGGAAAAAGAAAAATGAAAATTAGGTAAAGCAACATTGTAAGTGAGTTGAGTGACTTTATTCATGGGTTAGGGGTAGATGGGGATGGATTAGGAAAGTAAGGAAACTCATGAAGGGAAAATGGGTTGAATTCATCCTTTGGTAGTAGTGGTAAGATGCTAAGTCTAAGGTTCACTACCGAAACAAACTTAAGTTTGGCATTCAACAAGGATGGAATGTTAAGCTTGGAGGAAGAAAAAATGAATAAGCATACCATGACATAATGGGATTCTAGAAGGATTTATTTAGTAGCAATAGCATGGCGATGTGACTTGGCATGGTATGAGTTTGACTTCTCTTTGAGACTGGTTTGCACTTGATATTATTTTGATGTGGATTTCTAGATGACATGCCATTCTCAAATAATTTGGTCTTGACAAACACTTGTGCATAGATTAGCCTTCTTGATCCTCTCGGGATTTTCAAAAAAACTAGCACTTTTCTACAATAAAACATGAGATAATGGAATAAGAGAGGTGTACAAGCCCTCTTCATCTAGAACATATTAAAAAAAATGACAAGAAATTCTTATGAAACAAATCCAAGAAAGAGAAATAAAACAAAGTTCATTTATTCCCCATTGAGGAGTGGTGGCCATCTAGACCTCTTTACGGTATTTCGGTGATAAATTATTTGTTTGATGTCTAATTTGGTGATTCCAATGAAAAACAAAATAATATTCAGAGGGATATCTCCAATAGTTTATTTTTTTTAAATTCCATGAGATGATATGCCAAATATTCTTAGGAACAACCAACATGACAAAGTTGTTTTCGAATTTTCTCGTAGACCAATAATCACTATTTTCATTATAACATTTTGGTTAATGTTGTCTTGAATTGATTAGACTTGGATATTAAAGTAGATTAATGTAAGTCAAATATGCCAAGGGACAACCTAGAAAATAAATTTTTAGGAATGTCAATTTAGGATATATAATTAATATTTTTGGAATAACTTTCTCGTATGATGTCCAAATTGAGTGATTAAAATTGATTGTAAACTATATTCATAGGATAATACATCATAGAAATATTTTTTAAATATGTATCTATTTAGGCATCCAAAAAGTGATTGTCTTAACTATATTCCTGAGCCAACTACTCTACATCTAGTCAATGTTTTGGTCATAAATTTTTCATTTGAGATCAAAATTGAGTGATTAAAATTGGTTTAGAAACTATATTCCAAGGGATATATCCAGTAGAAACAATTTTGAAAAATTTCCAATTTTAGTCCCTCAAATATTGATTGTACCAACTTTGTTTTTAATAGGTTTCCAATGTCAATTTTCTACAAAAACCCAAAACCAACCATTTTCTCATAGAATGTGATCTCGGTATGCAGAATTCTTAGTGAGTGTGTCTACGATGATGTTATGAGTTCATCCCCCCCAAAATATCCAATTATGATATTGTAGATATGAAATATGTCTTTTAGAGAACTTATAGTAAATCGATGAATTTGCAACAAATCATCACTCTATTATGAAAATTTGGACAAGATTTTTTCTCACTAATCATATGACCTACATTGGATAGTACTTTGGAAATATCCTATCCTCCTTTTGAAATCCTCTTCCAGATGCATCCCTTCCCTTGTAGATATTTCTTCCAATGGTTAGTGGATGGGGTGGTTTTCACTACATCACCAGATGAAATTGAAATAATTGAAAACCTTTCTAACCCTAATATTCAAAGGAATGAATGAAATATATAGAAATAAAGAACACCCTACTTAGAAAATTTCAAATAAAAACTAATCATTTATTTGGACGCCTTCAAGCTACTAAGATCATGTTGTCATCAAGTTATTTGTTGACATGAGTTATATTTTCTCTTTCCATGAATCAAACTAAAAGAAAACACATTGTACCAACATACTTTAGACTCGGTGAGATAACATACTCACTACAATGAATTCATGGGTTCATACCTCTCGTCTCACCGTCACTATCCCACAACATCTAGAATGTTAGCATGACCAAAACTCATATGCAAAAATAGTAAGGGAAAAAAATGAAATATTGAACACCAAATTACTAGCACCTAATCCCTTAGCATCATATTGTAAATGAAACCAAAAATGTCGGGAAATTTAATTTCCTAAATTGTTGATCATTAAATTATCAATTCGGGAGATCGTAAGCTTGTGAGACATTGACACTGTATGTGCAGGAATATGCAACTTGACTAATCCTACTAAATTCAAAATGAAATTTTCTCAATAAATCATTTCCAGGAGTCAATACTTAACAACTCCCATAGATTTACCAAGAATAAAACCAAATCAAATAAACATTGTGATATAAAACCTAATCCAAAAATATCATAGTCACAGATTTGAGTCTTATGGATTTGCATCTCTTTCAAGATCTTAGGGTTAACAACTTCCTAAAATTTCCAAAAGTAAACCACACATGATCATTTACACACTTGAACATAACTTAAAAGAATGAAATTAAAGTAAACACATAAGAAAATTAAGAAATCAAATCTTCAAAGTAAACCATCACACCATTCTTGCGGAAACAAAACACAACATGATTGTACTTAATGAAGAAATCTAACTACAAGATAAAATTACATAAATAAAATAAGAAACCACCATGCTCTCATGGAGCAAGCTCTTTCTCCTAAGAATTGATGGGGGGAATTAAACTATGGGATAATAGAAGTTATTCAAATCATAAAACACAATAAAATTACATACAATCCATATAAGACAAGATCATGAAATGTTTTATTCACTCAATCATGAATTGGACATTTTCTCCAAGAGTCCTCCACTTATAATGGAGATGGAACTCTTATTTATACATGAGTTTTATTTGAGAATAGGATAAGCAACTACTAAAATTAGATCTAATTTTATTTCATGTGGTTACAACCATTTACTAATAAGTAAAAACTAAAAACCAACTAGTAAATGATGACAAGATCTTTTCTAATAATTCAAAACAAATCACACTAATCATGTCTATGGTCCAAGATTCTTTCCAAATCCAAGAAATTTGATGAAAATCCAAATCCATGAAAAATTATACTCAATAGTTGAAGAAGAAATTCGAATTTGCAGTTAGGTGGTAAAAGTAGGCAATGTTGCAAACTCCAATTGCACTTGTAATCATCATCAAAATAACCAAAATTTCAATGTTAAGTGAGAAAATGCTATTTTTCTAATATTTAATCATAAGCTCACTTAAAATATCAAGATAAATTCATTGGAAAATAATATGTCTAATCCCTTATATAAACATTAAAATAGTCTTAATGCAAGGTTATGGGAAAAAGGAAAATGGTTAAAACTCAAGGAAAAAGAGTGTGAAAGATGACATTTTGGTGACCCAACACGCTTAGTGAATAAAGGTATCCCTTTTGAGTGGGACAATCAAGCCCAACAATCGTTTGATGCCTTAAAAATGGCCTCGATGCCAACTCCCTTATCGATCCCTCACGACTATGTTCAAGACTTATTTATCTATCTCACAACCTTTGAATCCACCATCGGCACAATGTTCGTCCAAGAAGACAATGTGTATAAATAACACATCATTTATCATCCTAGAAAAGGAGTGTATGGTCCCGATCTTAGATAATATTATATAGAAAATTTGGCCTTGGAAACAGTGCACGTTTTCCAACATTTACGACATTATATCCTCATGGAAAATACCACTGTAATTTCCAATTCCAACCCAATGAAACACATCCTAAGCCATCAAATCATTGGAGGAAAGTACTCGAAGTAGATTGTCGTCCTCCAAGATATTTACTTGGAGTTCATTTCTTCCAAGTATAAGAAATATTTGGCATTCATAGAGTTGATTTTTTATCTTCCTTGATTCAAAGATGAAATCATGGTTAATGACTCATTTCATGAAGAGTTTTTATTCATCATTGACTCGTCTAATCCCTGGAATGGATATGTGATATTGGTATATATCTAGACCCAACATTTCCATCCTTGGTTATCCCATGATGAATTCCATTGCATAACAAACCAGGCTAGACACTCCATCATTGTGGATGTTACCCTTTATTGTCGAGAGGTGGATTTGATTCTATGTCGTCGTCTTATCTGTGAGGAAGATGAGAGAGTTTTGAATGACTATCATGATGGAGCATGTTGAGGTCATATCTCTAGGTTGGCCACTGCCCATAATATATTTTTCATCAAATAATTTTGGCCCACGATATTTAAATATTGTATAAAAGTGGTTCAAAAGTTTCATTCATATCAAATATTCACCTTTAAGATGCATGTTCACCCTGCTCAACTTCATCCAATAGTGACCATCGATCCATTTTATAAATGGGGGATTTATTTATGACATGTAATCCTACCTTGGATTATGGTCATGGATACATTATAGTGGTTTTTGATTAATTCACCAAGTGGGTCGAAGATTTTCCTACCTTTTCTAACAATGGAACCATTGTTTCTTTGTTCATGTTCTATCACTTTATCGCTAGGTTTGATGGTCCTAATACCATAGTGACAGACCATGGCTACCATTTTCACAACATAATGATGATCAAATTAGCTATCGGGTTGGGTTTTCTCCATGATAACTCAACACTCTATTATATTCAAGCCAATGTCCAAGTAGAAACCAAATTGTGTCTTGAGGACCATGCTCCGGAGGATGTTGGGGAAACATAAGACTAATTGGCATATGATGTTATTTTCAACATTATGGGCTTACCACACCTGAACTAAGACTTCCACCAGAATCACCACTCCAACTTGTTTATGTTCTGGAGGTAGTCCCACCAATTGAATATGAAATCCCATCATTAAAAATAGTCATAGCACTATTTATCGACAACTACACCAAGGAGGAGTGTCTCTTGTACTTGGACCTTCTTAATGAACAATGTCTTGATTCAACATTAGCAAATGAAAATCATAAGAAATGTGTCAAATCCTAGTATGATAAATTTGTTCATCCTCATGTCATTTCGTAGGGTGACATGGTCTTTTTCTATGATCAGGACCATGTTGCATTAGGTGCAAGTAAATTTGAACCCCTTTTGCATGGTCCTTACATTGTTAAATGTGTCTTTAAGAGAGGGGCCTACGAGCTAGTTTATTGTGATGGGAATCCTCCTTTGTAGCCTCATAATGGGATATACCTTAAAATTATTGTGGTTAGGTCATTTGGCCACATGATAGTTTTTATATAGGTTTTTTTTGTTTTGGAGTGGTGTGATTTTGTTTTTATATGTGTGTTACTTTTCTCAGTTCATTTCTTCTCATGAATTATGCTTGATTTGAATATTTCATCATCCACCTCATTCTGTGTGGGATACACCGATGACACCAATTATAGTACCCAAAATATTGTCTCCACTACTTGGCTGATCTTTTCTCCCACTAATGAGTTGATGAGTTCAAGGCGTGTTTTTGTTGGTCCTACAACCAATAACATCGTGAAATATAGTGTTGTCATTGAAAATTTGTCCAAGGCTCTTTCGCTTAGCATACATCATTTAGTTTTCAGGTTGGACTCTCAACTTGTGGTCTCACAGTTGAGTCGATCCTATATTGTTAGACATCCCACTTTTCCATGTAAGTATTTGAGGGTTAGTTATATTGAACACTACTTTGAGTACATCAAGTATTTCCATGTTTTAAGAGGGTATAATACATTGTATTAGTTTCTCTCTAACTACTTGTTAGAATGAAATATGTCTCATTAGTTAAGTAATTTAGCATGCATGTATGTAAAACATGGCAAACAATCATGTCATGGAACATTCATAAGTATCCGTCTAAATAATTTTATGTATATATATCACAAAAGTTTGGTATATCCTTCAAAAAGAAGTGCATATACAAAATTGGGGCTCTACTGGCCTCGTGATACAAAGTGTGTTGATTGGCTAATTATCAAGTCTAGTACAAAATGGGGAGACTATCATCTAGTCATCCTGTTAGCACTAGAAGTCACCTTCAGATTGCATTGAAGGTGAGCCCAATACCCATTAGTTTATATGTCATAGGTAATTGAGTTTTGAGTGGTCAAATGGAGAAAAATCAATAATAATAGCATTTAAACTCATAAATCTAGACTGGCATGCACCAGCCATTGAGGTCTTCAATCAACTTCAGTTAGTAAGTTGGAGTAAGGGTGAGTAGGAGGAATATTTAGTGATAAAGGTGTAGAGTTCTGCTATGAACATCAGATTTTCCAACAGCCTAAGGAGGAAAAAATTAAACACAAGTTCCTCTTGGATTCAAATTTCAAGGAAGCTGAAAGAGATCATAACAATACTATAATCAAAAATTTATCAATAATACATTTACAACAATCCATGTGAATCAATCAAACATGAATTCTCTCAGTATCAAAGGAAAATAAGATGGAGTAAGAAAGATGACTTAGATTAATCAAAATATCTCAAAAACAAATACATAACTAGAGAACCAGTTGTTCTCAATCAAAATATTACAATAGCAGAGAGCCTAGATCAACCATTCGACCAGAACAAAATATCAAAAATTCCTATATATATTAAAATGCTACAACCACCAGGAATGTGATCAGATCGCTACCTTCAAAGCCTCAAGTCGGTGCCCACTCTGTCAGCTTTTGTAGACCTCATGATGTCAGATGTGAGCTAGGAATAGTTATGTGTTTTGTAGGAAAAATTGCCCATAAGGAAGCTTCAGATCATAAGTGCGCCTTCATGGTGGATCTCTGCAACATTTTCCATTTATGGGATGAGGCGAGGTCTCAAATGCTACCCACAATCTTCAATAATTGTCTTCATTGGGATTAGGACTGGGCTTGCCACCCATAACTGTTCTCAGACATTACCAATGACTTTAGCGAGTCCATCCTGACACCTCGAGGCCATGAATGGTATTTGTCTGTGACCAATGCAAGCTTTGCAGGTGGAAATATGATAGTGTATGTGCAAGGGTGATGTGGAGCAAGGTGATTTGGAAAAAACTCGCATGGCCTAATGAGTGAGCGACGACCATGTGGAAGGAAGTGATTGGGGGGAGCAGAGGTTGGGATGAGGTTGTGGTAGTTAGGGAAAAGAAGAGGTGGAAAAATAATGAGGGAGGTGTGATAGGTGGGGGAGGAGGTGACGTGTAAGGGAGATTGGAATGTGAGTGGGACAGGTGTCAGGAGGTGAGAGGAGGTATCGGGAAGGGATATGTGATAGGTGGAGAGAGGGTGCTTGAGATGCTTAGACATCCAATATTTCATTTTCCCTATGGAAATCATGGGCAAAATGCCACATGATTTACATCATAATGCAATTGAGGGTAAACCTAAATTTCTATCTGATTCTTAATAAATAGTCTGCAGATCCTTTTGTTAACACATCCTAGTCATGAGTTTCATGGTAACACAACATCGCCTAAGCCACCTTCCAGATAAGTTGATGATAGGGGTGGGATAATCCTTCTTTGTGATGTTGTAAATGTGGTGGCATATCATCCACTGGAATAGTGGAATCCCATAGTCTTCCCCTCCATATTTCTTTGCACATCATGGAGCTCTCCATTTTCATAATCTCCCACTCCCTCTTATGACTCCTTATCACTACTTCAACAATGGGATTGGCCCCATCCCTTAGGACAATCTGGTCCTAAATCTGTGACAACAAATAATTTTATTCCAGTTATATTACACCCACAAAACATTATATATTTCAAAACTTTGAAAACATTAAAAAATATAAAAATATGAAAACACACCTACCGAGAGGTCCCCACACCTCTCTCCAGGGGAGCAATAGCTCTGGATCCTATCTAAATTTTTTACCCATGTACGATAATTATTATATCCCTATTGTATAATGGCGCCACCATGAATCAAATTCATTATCGTAGTGGCATATTGTCCTTCCCCCAAGTGCCCATCCCATGTGTTCCACTCATAGAATCATTATCGGATCTTGTGAAACTAGGTTACCCATCACTATTCTAGGCCTCAACAAAGGCCCCCTTCCCATGGTAAAGGTCACTTAGATGGAGCCATACCCAAATTGATTTTTTCATCCATTCTTGCAAAGCGTTAGCTGAAATTTTATGTTGGCTAGTACACACTCACACTAGTTGAATATCGTGGGTTCCAAACACATACGTGCTACCTGCATGTTGGCCTTTATTTCTAGATGTACTAAAAATGATGGTCTTGAGTGGTAGCTCCATGATATCCTGAATTGTGATATTTCCACTCATCCTTTGGGACATGTATCGATAATACTACTCTATATAGTCTATGGTGGACCACTCATATCCACTGAGTGCACTATCTACCCTCCATGGCACACCCCTCCATGAAAATATTCTACAAAAGTAAATTTATTCCATATCGATATACATTATTTTTCCTTCTAAAATAAATCATTCCTCATCTGGGTTCTAGTATCGTAACAACTTTCCAAGAAAGTACTCATGCGAACCTAACAATGGACAATGGTAAAAATTCAGCAATCCACATTCATGAAGAGATACCAGTGTGGGGCAATTTCCCTCGGTAGAAAAATCATCTACACAATGGTCCCTTTCCTTCCACTCAATCATTGTTTTCTTTTTCAATCCCCTGTACACCAGAAAAAATCCTTGTCAAAACAATTCATACCCTCATAGTCGTGGTCTTCTCGTCCTCACATCTCGCCTAAGGGATCATTTGATACCACAATTGTGTCATGCAAGTATCATGTGACATGTCATTGGACACCATGTAGATGTCGAGTGATATCCCCCTTGGTGCCTGTGTGTGTCTGACATGTTAAGCCCTAAATAGTGGCTCATTACCCCTTAATTGGGGAATATTATATTACTAATGTTATTTAATTTATGTCGGATTTAGGCCATTAGTTGTAATTATACCTCCAAGTCTCCTATATATACCAAGGAGACATTTTCATTTTGAATCATCTTGGAATTGTACATTTATGTGGGCATAAGGAGGTTGCCTCCTCGAAGAGGCTTATTATCTAAATTTATCTCTTTTTCAAGGTGTTGAGTACTTAGTCTGAGGTTTTTCTATGCTATATTTATATTTGGTTCTTAACATATGGTATCAGAGCTCAAGGTCTTGGGGTTTCGCTGCTACATCTAAGACACCTTGGAATTTTCGCTATAACTATTTTTATACAACATTCCATAATGAACGGCTTGGAGAGTATTTAGTATATGGATCAAGGTACGTTGGGTTAAAATTTGAACTCCTTTGGCCTTATAATTTCGGAGATATAGCCTGTGAAATATAGGGTTATGGAATCTTCCTGACCTAAGTCATTGCAGAATTTTCACTATAAATTTTTTTCTGTAATGTTTCAAAACCTAAACTCCAGATGATATTCACAGAAATTAGTAAGGTATCTGTGGTAAAATTTTCATATTCCAGGTCATATTACATTTGTATATACACACTGTGTAAGATAGGGTATCTGACTACTCCTATTGACTAGTCTCAAGAAGGTTTTCTAGGTAAAAAAATCATAACTTCTTCCTAGAGTATCCAAATTGAGTGAGATTGGTTTCATTGGATAGTGAACAGGCTTTAGTATTTTTGATACGATTTTCAGAATTTATATCAATTAGTTTATGCGGGGCATGCTATACAAGTGAGATCTCTTAAAAAAGGCCAAAAATCAACAAGTTGTGGGGAAGCTATCGTAAATTCCACTTGGCACATCCAATTTTCATCAGACCTATGGAATTGCAAAGAAGAAATGTAATAGAACTACAAAAAATAAATTTTCATACCCATAAGGGCCGAAACGTTGGAGATACAGTAGAAGAAAGATTGTCTAGCAAAACCACCTCAAAATCAAGGTTCAAAAGTGATACCTGGCCAACATGCCACCCAAAAAGGGAAATTCTACACCAAATAAACCTCCAGACAATCCTACTTGTAATCTTGATGAAGGTGAAGAAATGCATAGGGACATAAATGATTTACAAAATAACATAGTAACAAAAGATGAACTACAAGAGATGGAAGATAAGTTGGAGGGAAATATGGATTGTTTCATGGAAGGATTGAAAATTTTCATAATAGAGAGGACGCATGAAAGTGAAAATGTATCGCATGAAATGATGAGCACACAAGGAAGGTGAATCAAGAATGGAGAAACTCTAACTTTGGGTTGAAGACCAACCACGTTCCTAAGATCGATATGAGGAAGTTTGATGGCAAGGACCCTATCACATGGATACTTCAAATGGGGCAATTCTTTGATATACATAATGTGCCACATACAAAAAAGGTATGAATTAATTCTTTATATTTAGAACGCAATCAATTTGTGTGGTATAGATGGTTTTTTTCTCTCAAATCACTCGTCACTTGGAAAATTTTCACGAAAGAAATGATAGCACACTATAAGGATACAAGGAGCAATACCTTCTTTAGCCAATTGATAAATCTCAAGCAAAAGGGTTCAGTTAAAGAGCACATTGAGAAATTCCAAAGATTGAATATAAAGGTAACAAATATTCCAGATGAGCACTTGATTGATATATTCATAGGAACTTTAAGAGATAACATTCAACATGAGGTTCGCCTTTGGGAACCCAAAT
>JZKD02S0184433.1:8089-22215 GCA_000966675.3 Picea glauca | reverse complement strand
TATATGAGGTAAACTATATCAAATAGAGTGAGTCGGTGAATTTTTTTTTGGGTCAAGCATTCGTTAGAAAGAGTATACAAATAGTGGGGATATTTAATATATTAAGGTGCATACAAAGAAGTTTCGATAGAAGTCTTTGGCTAAGTGCCAAATAATTCAATGTGTGTCATCATATACAAGCCATGCAAACTCTACCATCTCATGACATCCACTAAGCACTAGTTGTTCAAGGTTTGTGAGCTACCCTAACTATGGTATGCTCTTAAGCTTGTGACACCCCGAGAAATTCAGGTACCACAACGACATGCAAGGTTCCACGTCTAGTAACCCTACTATCCCATGGGATCCACTAACCATTAATGACTATTAGTCCATGTAATAACTATTGACAATATTGCAAGTGTAAATTGAAGTGTTCAAAACATTTTGAAAATAAATTAATGTATAAATAATGTGTCATATTAGTCCTACCCTTAACACTCCAAAATAGGAACGAACTAGAATACACTTAGTTTTCTAGACTTTTAAGTAAAAAATAATAAAAACTATTTAATATCACCTAATTAATTTTAACCTCAACAATAAAAATATTATATATTTATGATTAGATAGATAACATTATTATGTTAAAATTTGAAATCTACTCAAAATTTGAAATTTTAAGACAAAAGGCTTTTGAAAATAAATATAATTGTTATAATTTTATATCTAACATTTACATTATATTAAGTTTTAAACAATTTAATGGTTTTTAAATGTGAAATTCAAATAAATACTAATGTGAATATAATTTAACATACATTTTTTTTAATAATGTTTTTTTATAATGAAAAGAAAATAATGTTACTCTTAAATTTTAAATATAAACTAACAAATAATTTAATAATAAAATATAAATTAATCATATAAAACTTTACTACACTCATAAATAAATCTAACAATAAAGTTTAAATTGATCGTATAAAACTACAGCGTTTAAGTATGCAATTTAGAACTTTACTCAATTATTGAGATTCACCTAATATCATAAAAATAAATGGAAAAAAAAACAATATAACTAAATCTAAATATTATTATCTATATTAAATTAAATTAAATTATTTTATTTTCTTGTATGATTTTTTTATTTTTAGAATAAATTTATTACACAATATACTACTCAAGAACATTTAAATGTTTTTTATAATATAAATATAAATATTTTTTAATAAAACATTTTTTTTTATATAACATTTAATTTGAATAAGAAAATTCAAATATATGTATATATATAAAAAAATAAAATATTTGTTTTTGATTATTATCTATTTAAATGTTTTTGATAATATAAATATAAATATTTTTTAATAAAACATTTTTTTTATATAATATTTAATTTGAATACAAAAATTCAAATATATGTATATATATAAAGAAAGTAAAACATTTGTTTTTGATTATTATCTTATACAAATCTTATTGTAATTATGTTAATTTATTTTTGGCCGAAGATGTCTCTAACTATTTGGAGGAAATTTCTTTACTTGAATGGGGCTTTGACCCAATCTACAATATCTTACTCATAGTTGACTTCCTTTCCTTGAAGCGGCAAGGACGGGAAAGATCCAGCCAATGAGATGCACTCCTAACCTGAATATTACCAACCCCACCCACCCTCTCAATTGGTGAAAGTACAATTTCTATATCCATCAATGCCTCTGCCTTTTCTACTACTTAGGCATGTCTTAGTATCAATTAGAGGGTAGGCATGTAAGTATAGGCTTATTTGGACAATCAATGAGATCCTCTACTATTCATTATGTCTAAAACTATATTCTAAGACTGCTCCAACCCCTCATTGATTAACATTGGTTGATTACCTGAATAATTCCAATTAAGACAAGGGAGGGGTAGAAGCATAGAACAATTGGGTTGGGTAAGGTGGCTAGGATGTGTTTGTTGGTAGTAAGATTCCTTTCGTGGAGTGAAGACTAATTTCTAATTCATTGTAGTAGTAGCAAACATCTATAAATTCACACATGATCGAGTTACATGACTCAACAAAAATATATTACCTAGCAACGAGACTACATTGGCCAAACCTATCCTCCATCACCAAATCGACCCTATATATATGGAATGAACAACGAAAAGAATAGTAAACGATAACTATTTAATTTTAATTTATTAACATTATTTATATAAACATACACCTTTCTTATTCAAACTATATATATATATATATATATATATATATATATATATATATTAATTTTAATTAAACAATACCATATTTAAACTATACTATAAATTAAATTTTAATTTTATTTAAACTTACTACATAAGACACAATTTTTTACTTTTCCTTCAAAACAATAAAGTGCATATCAATTATTTTAATGTCACTGTTCAATCATTAAATTTTATCTATCAAATAAAAAAAAAGCACCAATTTTATCACATTCTCATAATCTACTTGCAAAGGTAGAAAGAGAAAGCTACCCAAGAAAATATTGTGATCCTGTATTTTCCACAAAGGGAGAAACAAATCTATGAATTAACCCTCGACTTTATATAACATAAGTTGCAGAAATATGTTCATTGGCTTCCAAAGAAGGAGGTTATATTGATACCAAAAAACAATTCTCCTTTTGGAAATGACAACTATTACTTCATTATGAAATTTCAAACTTTCCCATCCCACTATGGGGCGTATTGCTTAGGGACATTTAGGTATTAATGCAGATAATTTGGATATGGTCATTGCCCTACTAGTCCAACCATCATATGTACCATCATATGTAAAGATTATTATTACATGAATGATGAACCCTAGATAATTTGGATATGGTCATTGCCCTACTAATCCAACCATCACATGTAAAGATTGTTATTAGATGAATGAAGAACCCTTCAAATTCTTGTTGGTTCCTTCAACTGTGAACTCATATCATGAAACTAATCCACCAAGGAGTCATTTGGATTGGTAAATTTCTATTGCTTATATTTCCTACAATAATTGAAGTTTAACTTACCTCATTATTTTGATATATATACTAGTATATATGTCAATTTTTTTAGCAAGAGAATTTTTACCAACCAACACGTTTTTTTGACTTGGTTGATTTGGATTTAATTTAGCTTTAGTGTGCCAACCATAGTGATAGGGACTAAAAAAAAAAAACTTCATTTTTTTAATCTCTTTCAATATCTTCATTTTTCATGTTATTTCTATATGAGTTACAAAAATCCATCTCCAATGAAACTACACATATATAGTTCTGCTATCAAGATCTCCCCCTCTCTTGTCCCAACACGCACACTATTTTTTGTTATATTTTATTTATTTTTGTCTTGACATATATCATAATTTTAAATATATACATCTTTCATTCCTACTAAAACATTTTATCATCTTACCCATTTAAAACAAAATTACATGCCACACTAATATAGACCACAATCTACAATATAAAAAAATAAAAAAGTTGTTTGATTATGTTAATGACCTCAATCCCTGCATAATAATACTTGACCTCATAATTCCATGGCTATGCTAACTTTTTTAAAATAAAAAGTATAGAAAAAATTATTCTCTATAATTATACAAATTATTTTTAGGATATTCCATCATTTAGGTACTCAACTATTGCATTGACATGAACATATGAATTATATTTCACAAGAATGTAACTTACCATCGGTAGAAAAACTAAAATTTCACACAATCATACAAAACTTCCATAAATAACATTTATATATTCAAGAAGATAATTTGATTTGCTTCATTTCATATTCTTACACCATAATCAAACTATATATAAGAGTACCTCAAATCAGCCCTCTAACTCAACAAACAATTGTTTTTCCATATTTACATTGCCATTAGTACATGATGAAAAACCATCATTAACTTGGACTCACTCTTTAACCATTAAAATATCTAAATTCATAAGAAATACTATACCAATAAGATACACCACTTGAAAAGGAAATTTCTATATTGCTCCTTTTATGTTAATTGTGTCAACACACATGAATAATAATCACATTTGAATACTAATAATTGTAAGACAAGGTGGTTTATGAAAAATTAATTACCCAATATTCAAAAATACCCTCACAATAATAGAATTAGCATTGGGCCATGTACACTTTAGTTTATATGTAGGGTATCTTGAAGGAGAAGAAGAACATTAATATAAAAATATAGAGTGGGGTAAGGGTGAACGTGTACAATTTTCATTCTTGATTTTTTAGAAAGCAAATGTTGGGGTACATGTACTTATTTTATATGTAAGGTTACTTAAAAATAAGAGCAACATTAATTTATTGTAGGGGTGAAGGTGTGTAACATGAGAAATGAAAATGAACAATTTTAAATCTTTAACTATTGCAAAATAATGTAATTAATATCAGATTATATGAAGTTTTAAATAAGATTTAAGATGTATTGCTAGATTTTTGACAACAATATAATTAATATTTAAGCATAATTAATATTTAAGATATTGAATCTTTTTTATTAAAAAAGAATAATAAAATATTTATATATTTTTTATTTATAAAATAAATGAATTTTTTTCCAAAAAATTCTCATAAACATATGAAGACCTAATTCTATGGAGACATCGAGTGTGACTCCAAAACCACTTATTTAATAAACAAAACACTCATCCACTCAAACTAATCTACCAAACTGAAATAAATTATATTATAGTTTACAAACTATATATATATATATATATATATATATATATATATATATATATATATATATATATATATATATATATTATTATAATAATATCATATATACATATATTAAATTTTATTTATTTATTTATTCAATACATTTTCATACAATATTTAAAAATATTCATTAACAAATTCACATAAATTATAGTTAGCTATTCTCACAAAATATAAAATATTGAAAAATATACATTAAAAAATGTTATTGAAAAGATTAAAAATCTGCAAAGATCTTCGTTTAAATTTTTTTATTTTTGAAATAATCAATAGATTAATTTTTCAACAAAGAGGAGGTGAGGAAAGCCTCATTTTTTAAAAAGAGGTTAAAACTTTAAAATAATTATTATATTGATTTAATATCTATTTTGAAAATGAATTTCACATTTTAAAATAATTATATTGATTTAATATCTATTTTGAAAATGAAGTTCACATTTTAAAATAATTATTATATTAATTTAATATCAATTTTAAAAATTAAAGTGTATTAATTTCAATTTTAAAGTATTTATTTAATATTTTTTGGTTTAAAATAATTATTATATTAATTTAATATAAATTTTGAAAATTATTAAAGTGTATTAATTTCAATTTTAAAGTATTTATTTAATATTTTTTGGCTTAAAGGATTAAAGATTTTTAATTAATTATTGAATTTTTTTTATAAACATTATTAGAAAAGATTTATTTAATCATTTAAACTCTTAATAATACAAAATTTGACTAATCCTTAACAATTTAAAGTACAAAAAACTAATCAAAACTCATAAAACTTTTCAAATCTACAAAATCAACACATACACATATATATTTTAAATTAAAAGTTGTATTGCCTTTAGAAACTATAAAGATTACACCAGGGATCTAAGAAAAAGATCAAACTGTCTCTATGTCCGAAAATACAAGAAGGGTGGGGTGGCTGATCCATGTGGATATTGGTGGCCATCCACCTATTCCAACTAGTTCCTCTTGACAATTTTAGTTTAACATGTTTCTCTGTAATGATGGCATTTCTTTGTAATTGTGGGTTTTGCACTTCCGGGCCTATCCTGAATCCATACACAACATCCAGGTGGATATTGGTGGTCACCCACCTATTCCAACTAGCTTATTTTGGAAGTTTCCATGTCAGTACACCTTTGTGTACTTCTAGGACTGTTTTGGGGCTCTAAATAATGTTTTTTTTTGGATTTTCACACTCAAACTATAGACATAGTCAAAGTTTGATGGCATAATGTGTATTTATCGAAAAGACCTTTCCAACGGACTATCACACGCCTAAAAAGGAGGTTGTATGCAAAAGTTATGACCCCGAGAAGTTGAGGTACCAACTTACCCATTGGGGCCCACATAAATTTTGGCGTTTCATCTCTTAGGGTTAGGTTTTTGAATGTCTAGGATTTTGGAATTCATGAGTAATGTTTAAAAGGCCTCTGGAGCCTCATTGCAATCATTATGCTCAGATGGATGCACATAGTAGCCACATCTCTCCTCAGAGATAGCTACCACCATTGGAGCAAAGTTGTTTTCAGTTCTGTAGTTTTACAATTTCAGCCTATTTTATTGATTCAATAGAAGTTATTGTTAAGTGGATATCTGTTGTTGTTCTTTGTATCTCTGTGTTATTGTATTCAATCCTCTAGTCATTTCATTCTGCTCATAAATCCATATCAGTGGTATCATAGCGGTCTGCTCTTCATTTGTTTTTCTTCGTGAATGTCCCCAACAAGATATGGGTACAAGAATTTGGGACTCGAACCAATCGAGCCTTTGCAAGATCGATTGCGCTGAGCCCAAAAACAACTCATGGGGGACGCGAAGAAAGATGATGGAGCAACAAATCCTTTTAAACTGTTGCTCGAGGAATCCCTTGCGTAACAAAGGAATAAAATGATGGACAAATTTGCACATATCCTTCGACGACTGCCCATAGGAGACCCATCGTCATCAAGAGGCCATGCAACCCCCTTCAAGGTACAAGTAAATTTTGATATTCACTTATTTGAAGGACTGATAGATGTGGGTGTTGTAGATAAATGATTGAATCTGCTCAAAGGGTATTTTTCGGTCCATGATTTTTTGTATAATGGAAAATATTACTTTTTCACTTCTCAAGGTCGTCCCCCATGTTAAGGACTGGTGGGATACTTACTCTAAACAAAGGGCCATAGAGGAATCTGCAATATTTGCGGTCACCCCCACATGGGATTCCTTTATGGATTCCATTAAAGAACAATACTACCATGTTGGAAGCTACGCGGACCAGTACATAAGATGGACCACGCTGCATCAGGAAAGGGACCAAACAATACCAAATTTCACCAATATTTTCCATACCCTGTGCACCAAATTGGGTATCAAATACTCTAAACAACATATGGTGCTCAAATACCGCATCTATCTACATATATACATTCAAACAAAAACGGATTTTCTGGATATCACATCATTATGTGAAGATTATAGATATGCTATCAAGATCGAGAAGAAATTTAAGCAGAAGAGGTCGGAGTTTGGATCTGAAAACTCCTCACAACCGAAGTAGGGAAAAGGCATCCCCAACCCACAAAACAAGGGACAGAGAAAATATGACCACTCTCAGGACAACCAGTCCAAGCCGCAACCCAATAAGGGTAATGAGAAGTCGAAGAAGGACACAGGAAAGTGGTGTGAATACCATAAAATCCCTTGGCACAACACCGGAGAATGTCACTCCAAGCAGTCACTAGTGGCCAAGATGAAAGCTTCCAAGTCAGAGGAAGATTCTGACTCTGAATAAAATCCAGAAGGAGGGAAGCATATTATTGATGTTGAACCCAGTGCCATTTTCGCTACCACCAAAGTCCAACCAAGTGAACCAAAAGAACCAGAGAAAGGTAAATGTCTCTTTCACTCACAAATGTGGGTAAAGGGGGCTCCGCTTCATTTCATTGTTGATAGCGGCAGTTAGAAGAACCTGATCTTAGCAGAGGTTGTCAAGTAGTTGGACCTTCCAATGACACTTCACCCACAACCATACACCATCGGCTAGCTTCGCCAAGGAAGATATCTCTGCATCAGCCAACAATGTCATTTACCCTATGAAATCAAGCCCTTCAAAGACAAGGTATTGTGTGATATTTCTCCCCTTGAATTTTATGATGTTCTTTTAGGCAAACCATATTTGTGGAAGCAACATGATGTGTATGAGTCTAGACCACACAATGTTATTATTACTTTGGGTAGACAATTGTACAGGATACCAGAGGTAGCGCCGCCTACTGCTATTTCTTCAATCTTTGCTAAGCAATGTTGTAAGGTCATTTCACAGACCAGGAAGTTCATCTTCTTTGTGATCCGTACTCACAGTAAGAATAAGGTTTCCACCACATCTGTGACCTCTACAAAAAGCCTCTCTTTGCAGCAGGAGCAAGTGGACGAGATCATGGAAGAGTACAGAGACATCTTCTTCTCACCCACCGGGGTACCGATGCACTGCCAAGTCAAGCATCCAGTTGATCTAACCCCTGGTGCATCTCTTTCTAATGGAACAATATATCATCGCTCGCTGATGGAAAATGATGAAATCAAGCGTTAGATCCAAGAGTTGCTTCAAATGGGGCACATCAGACCCAACTCCTCCCCTTGCGGAAGCCCAATTGTACTAGTGCAGAAGAAAGACGGGACTTGGCGGCTCTGCATTGATTACAGAGCATTAAAAAAAATCACAGTCAGGAACCAGTACCCAATTCCCTGAATTGATGACCTTCTTGACCAACTCAAGGGGGCAAATTTCTTTAGCAAGATTGACCTAAATTCTGGCTACCACTAGGTTCCCATTGAACCAGCTGATGTATGGAAGACAACTTTCAAATCTAAAGAAGGTCTCTTTGAATGGTTGATCATGCCCTTTGGCTTAACAAATTCACCAACAACTTTGATGAGGTTGATGGATGATGTATTGAGACCCTTCAATAACTATTTTGCGGTGGTATATATGGATGATATCCTCATCTTCAACAGAAATTGGGAGGAGCACATGCAACATATTCAACAGGTTTTGAGAACTCTACGGTAGCACAAGCTATATGCCAACTTGGAAAAATGATCCTTTAGCATGGACACATTCCAATACTTGGGATACATTGTTGATGAGCATGGGGTACATGTGGATCTAGATAAGATCCAAGTCATTCGTGATTGGCCAGCCTCGAACACACTAATCGAGCTTTGGAGCTTCTTGGGACTTGCCAACTTCTACCAATGGTTCATGTTGGGATTCTCCCATATTGCATGGGCCCTCAGCCAAGTGACCAAGGGTAGTGGCAAGGAAAATTTCGCATGGGGGAAGTCACAACAACAATCATTTGATGATCTAAAGAATCACTTGTGCTCAGCTCCAGTACTCTCCTTACATGATCTGCAAAAACCGTTAAAGATTGAGACAGATGGATCCGACTATGATGTAGGCACAGTTCTCACTCAGCACGACCATCCAATAACATACCATAGTGAAACACTCTCAGATACCATATAGAAATACCCCACTTATGACAAGGAAATGTATTTCATTGTGCAAGCCTACCGTCAATGGAAACATTACATCCTGGGAAAGGAGACAATCATCCGCACTGATCACAAGCCTTTATAGTTCATACAGACACAAGGGAAGTTGCGGAACGACCACAATCAAAAGTGGTCCACATACCTGCAACAGTTACATCTCAACATCAAGTATAAGACATGGAGCACAAATTGTGTTGTTGATTGCCTCAGTCGACCTCCCATTGCTACACTCACCACCGTGCTCCATTCCTTTGGGCATGATGCAATTGAGTGGCCCCAACTTTATTAGTTAGATCATGACTTCACCACTACCTATCAGCTCTTGGGTACATGCGTGAATGTCATCGATTTTCACATTCAGGATGGACTGTTATGTCATTTGGGCCACCTCTGTGTTCCCGCAAGCGAGCATGAAAATTGGATTTGGGAGGATCACTACAATCAGATGGTACGACATTTTGTCATGGAGAAAATTGTGGCAGTTCTACAGAAACATTTTTATTAGCCAAAACTTTGAGAGGACGTCATCAAGTATATCGGATCTTGCACTGCATGTGCCATTGTCAAGACAACCATCAATAATCAAGGCTTATACTCATGCCTAAAATGGAGGTTGTATGCAGAAGTTATGACCCCGGGAAGTTGAGGTACCAACTTACCCATTGGGGCCCACATAAATTTTGGTGTTTCATCTCTTAGAGTTAGGTTTTTGAATGTCTAGGGTTTTGGAATTCATGAGTAATGTTAAAAAGGCCTCTGGAGCCTCATTTCAATCATTATGCTCAGATGGATGCGTATAGTAGCCACATCTCTCCTCAGAGATAGCTACCACCATTCGAGCAAAGTTGTTTCCAGTTCTGTAGTTTTACAATTTCAGCCTATTTTATTGATTCAATAGAAGTTATTGTTAAGTGGATATCTATTGTTGTTCTTTGTATCTCTATGTTATTGTATTCAATCTTCTGTTCATTTCGTTCCGCTCATAAATCCATATTAGTGGTATCATAGCGGTCTTCTCTTCATTTGTTTTTCTTCGTGAATGTCCCCAACAAGATCTGGGTACAAGAATTTGGGACTCAAACCAATCAAGTCTTTGCAAGATCGATCACGCCAAGCCCAAAAACAACTCATGGGGGATGAGAAGAAAGATGATGGAGAAACAGATCCTTTTAAAATGTTGCTCGAGGAAGCCCTTGTGCAACAAAGGAATGAAATGATGGACAAATTTGCACATATCCTTCGACGACTGCCCACAGGAGACCCATCGTCATCAAGAGGCCATGCAACCCCCTTCAAGGTACAAGTAAATTTTGATATTCACTTATTTGAAGGACTGATAGATGTGGGTGCTGTAGATAAATGGTTGAATCTGCTCAAAGGGTATTTTTTGGTCCATAATTTTTCTGATATCGAAAATATTACTTTTGCACTTCTCAAGGTCATCCCCCATGTTAAGGACTGGTAGGATACTTACTCTAAGCAAAGGGCCATAGAGGAATCTGCAATATTTGCGGTCGCCCCCACATGGGATTCCTTTATGGATTCCATTAAAGAACAATATTACCATGTTGGAAGCTACAAGGACCAGTACATAAGATGGACCACGCTGCATCAGGAAAGGGACCAAACAATACCAGATTTCACCAATATTTTCCATACCCTGCGCACCAAATTGGGTATCAAATACTTTGAACAACATCTGGTGCTCAAATACTGCATCTATCTAGATATATATTTCAAACAAAAATGGATTTTCTGGACATCGCATCATTATGTGCAGATTATAGATATGCTATCAAGATCGAGAAGAAGTTTAAGTAGAAGAGGTCAGAGTTTGGATCTGAAAACTCCTCACAGCCGAAGTAGGGAAAAGGCATCCCCAACCCACAAAACAAGGGATAGAGCAAATACGACCACTCTCAGGACAACTAGTCCAAGCTGCTACCCAATAAGGGTAATGAGAAGTCGAAGAAGGACACGGGAAAGTGGTGTGAATACCATAAAATCCCTTGGCACAACACCAGAGAATGTCGCTCCAAGCAGTCAATAGTGGCCAAGATGAAAGCTTCTGAGTTAGAGGAAGATTTTGACTCTGAATCAAATCCAAAATGAGGGAAGCATATTATCGATGTCGAACCCAGTGCCATTTTTGCTACCACCAAAGTCCAGCCAAGTGAACCAAAAGAACCAGAGAAAGGTGAATGCCTCTTTCACTCACAAATGTGGGTAAAGGGGGCTCCGCTTCATTTCATTGTTGATAGTGGCAGTTAGAAGAACCTGATCTCAGCAGAGGGTGTCAAGCAGTTGGACCTGCCAATGACACTTCACCCACAACCATACACCATCGGCTGGCTTCGCCAAGGAAGATATCTCTGTGTCAACCAACAATGTCGTCTTCCCTACGAAATCAAGCCCTTCAAAGACAAGGTATTGTGTGATATTGCTCCCCTTGAATTTTGTGATGTTCTTTTAGGCCAACCATATTTGTGGAAGAAACATGATGTGTATGAGTCTAGACCATGCAATGTTATTATTACTTTGGGTAGAAAATTGTACAGGATACCAGATGTAGCGCCGCCTACTGCTATTTCTTCAATCTTTACTAAGCAATGTAGTAAGGTCATTTCACAGACCAGGAAGTTCATCTTCTTTGTGATCCATACTCATAGTAAGAATAAGGTCACCGCCACATCTATGACCTCTACACAAATCCTCTCTTTGTAGCAGGAGCAAGTGGACGAGATCATGGAAGAGTACATAGACATCTTCTTCTCACCCACCGGGGTATCAACGCACTACCAAGTCAAGCATCCAGTTGATCTAACCCCCAATTCATCTCTTCCTAATGGAACAATATATCGTCGCTCGCTGATGGAAAATGATGAAATCAAGCGTAAGATCCAAGAGATACTTCAAAAGGGGCACATCAGACCCAACTCCTCCCCTTGTGGAAGCTCGATTGTACTAGTGCAGAAGAAAGACGGGACCTGGCGGCTCTGCATTGATTACAGAGCATTAAACAAAATCACAGTCAGGAACCGATACCCAATTCCATGAATTGAGGACCTTCTTGACCAACTCAAGGGGGCAAAGTTCTTCAACAAGATTGACCTAAATTCTGGCTACCACCAGGTTCCCATTGAACCAGCTGATGTATGGAAGACAACTTTCAAATCTAAAGAAGGTCTCTTTGAATGGCTTATCATGCCCTCTGGCTTAACAAATTCACCAAAAACTTTGATGAGGTTGATGGATTATGTATTGAGACCCTTCAATAACTATTTTGTGGTGGTATATATGGATGATATCCTCATCTTCAATAGAAATTGGGAGGAGCACATGCAACATATTCAACAAGTTTTGAGAACTCTACGGTAGCACAAGCTATATGCCAACTTGGAAAAATGCTCCTTTAGCATGGACACATTCCAATACTTGGGATACATTGTTGATGAGCATGGGGTACATGTGGATCTAGCTAAGATCCAAGTCATCCGTGATTGGCCAGCCTCGACCACACTAACCGAGCTTTGGAGCTTCTTGGGACTTGCCAACTTCTACCAATGGTTCATGTTGGGATTCTCCCATATTGCATAGTCCCTTATTCAAGTGACCAAGGGTAGTGGCAAGGAAAATTTCGCATGGGGGAACGCACAAAAACGATCATTTGATGATGTAAAGAATTGCTTATGCTCAGCTCCAGTACTCTCCTTACTTGATCTGCAAAAACCATTAAAGATTAATACAAATGCATCCGACTATGATGTAGGCACAGTTCTCACTTAGCACAACCATCCAGTAACATACCATAGTGAAACACTCTCAGATACCATATGGAAATACCCCACTTATGACAAGGAAATGTATTTCATTGTGCAAGCCTACCGTCAATGGAAACATTACATCCTGGGAAAGGAGACAATCATCCACGCTGATCACAAGCCTCTACAGTTCATACAGACACAAGAAAAGTTGCAGAATGACCACAATCAAAAGTGGTCCACATACCTGCAACAGTTCCATCTCAACATCAAGTATAAGACATGGAGCACAAATTGTGTCATTGATTGCCTCATTTGACCTCCCATTGCTACACTCACCACCGTGCTCCATTCCTTTGGGCATGATGCAATTGAGTGGCCCCAACTTTATCAGTGAGATCATGACTTCACCACTACCTATCAGCTCTTGGGTACATGCATGAATGTCATCGATTTTCACATTCAGGATGGGCTGTTATGCCATTTGGGCCACCTCTATGTTCCCGCAAGCGAGCATGAAAATTGGATTTGGGAGGATCACTACAATCAGATGGCATGACATTTTGTCATGGAGAAAATTGTGGCAGTTCTACAGAAACATTTTTATTAGCCAAAATTTCGAGAGGACGTCATCAATTATATCAGATCTTGCACTGCATGTGCCATTGTCAAGACAACCATCAATAATCAAGGCTTATACACCCCTCTTCCCTACTCCCGAGAGGCCTTAGAAATCCATCTATGGATTACATGTCTGACCTTCCATACACCAAGAAAGGCAATGATTGTGTATTTGTGGTGGTTTATCGATTTTCGAGGATGGCCATTCTCACAACCTGCAAGAAGAGCATCATAGTGACATATACTGCCAAGATTTTCTTTGAACGAGTGTGGGTCCATTTTGGGATACCATAGACCATCATCTCTGATAAGGACAACAGGTTCCTCAACACATTTTGGTCGAGTCTCTGGTCACTGTTGGACACCAAGCTCACTAAATCCACTACCTTCCACCCTCAAACCGATGACCAAACAAAGGTTTTCAATCAAATGATTGTGCACATCCTGCACATGTAGAACTCTAAG
>JZKD02S0184422.1:0-13352 GCA_000966675.3 Picea glauca | reverse complement strand
TGCATGGTGTATTGTGGTGTATTGGTGTAACTCTTATACTATTGTTCATTTCTCATTGGACATAGTTGAATGGTTTAAGTATAATTTGAAAAAGTTTTTAAATTGTACTTGATACAGATTCACCCCCCTCTCAGTATCAACAAAGATAGCAAAAAACTACAAGGGTAGAACAAATTTCATTCCAATACTTCTCACAATGGGAGAGTTATGCTTTAAAATGAGATCTTGTGATCTCTATTTATACAAAATGTCACTAACATAGTGTGTCCACATTAGAAAGGGTAAAACATAAGACAAGGGGTCCACAACCCTTATCTTACCCCTTGCAAAATAATAATATTAAACAATTCACTTTTTGCACAAATGAAAACCCTAAGAGCGATGTTGCCCCTTTAGGAGGGATGTTTTGGCACTTTGAGGTCAAACGTTGTGTTGGTGATGATAGGGTTGGGCCTCCAAAGGCCATGTGTCTCCAATCCAACCTTCTAATTCACAATCCAAGGGTTCCTTCCTTCAAAACATGCCATGTGTAGTCATCACCACCTCAATCCCCTCAAGAATAACTTCAAGCCTCCAAGTTTGACATTTTTCCTCTCCTAGGAAAAATGTTTGGCATGCAAGGGCTAGGTCATGTCATCCACATTGTATTATAGGACTCTAAAGGTATGTTTCTCTCATCTGGTATGTGGGCCCTTGGCATCCAACCTGTGGGCTTCAAGCCCCTTGGAAGCCCAAGCTAGGATTTTTCCTCCAAAACTATCCACCAACTAGGTCTTGCAAAGACGAATAAGCATGCCATCCAAGGATCTCAAGTCAAAATATTATGATGAGTAAATCAAATAAATAAATGAGCCACCTAAGCATGTGCATCAAAGATTATGATGTCAAACAAGTAAGTTCTCAAAGAAATTATGCGACTTGCCAAGCTTGGATATGGGAGGGTTGATGAGGCGTCCTATTGGGTAGATCTTTCCTAGGTCAAGGAGTGTTTCCCAAATGATCCCTTTCTAATACATGTAAAGTAGATGAAGTCGTTAATGATCAAGACTCAATGGGCATGGGGTTCATGACATACAATGGCTTGTAGTGTCTCATTCATGGGTGTCTATGTAGACGGTGTGTGGCACCTTCATTTGCAATGCAAAAAAATTTATCCCCATTCTCTTGCCATTCTTTGTTTCTTTCATGTTTTAAGAGGACGAGTTGAAGGGAAATGTCTTGGCATGGTGTCCAGATAATGATAGTTTCACTCACAAATACCTTGTGTAAATGAGAAGGTTGGATCGTGATGAGACCTCCTATCCTCCGACTAACCCCCTAAGCATTCTATCATTTATTCTTGTGGGTCCCCGTTTTCATACAGAGAAGCATTTCATTGCTTTCTTATGGGATCCCTTGGAAAATCACATGGAAGGTTTATATATAGTCTCTTATATTTTTAACCAACACCAATCCCTATGGGATTTCAACCCCTTATTCCCATAGAGTGAGGGACAACCCCTTCTTGGGTCAATTTTTGATGATTGCAGCTATGTGAGACATTCTCCAGCTCACAAACCTATGAGATGTGGATCATTGCAGCTATGTGAGTATTTCTCCAGCTTACAAACTTGAGAGAAACCCCCTAACAAGGGTACGTGGTTCCTATCTAAGACAAAGTTGGAATGTAGAGATGACCTCCTCCATTTAGAAAGTTAAGAAGAACTCCAGATGATTCTTCAGTGGGAAAAGGCGATATGTTGAGTTAGACATGCATATGGCTGAGCACAAGGTGAACGTTTGAAATCCCAAAGTGCTAGGTGCATTGTCATGAGAAAATAGTGGAAGAAAAATCCCCCCCGAAAAGTAAAATAAAACGAGGACGCAAACATCAAAAGGAAAGGCAAGAGAAAAAAACATACCAAGATAAAGATCTGGGCAAACAAAGCACTCTAGAGAACTATGGAATGGGTATTAGGAATACAAGGAATCAAAGTGGCCTTCACCCTATAATGAAGGGATCTAGCAAACCCATTGGTAAATGATGAATGTTGTTTCCTAGAATTGTAGAGGACTTGGTAGCAAAATCAAAGTGGAATCAATGAAGGATCTGATTAAAATTGAAAAACCGATGGTTCTCCTACTCTAAAAGACAAAAATTGGGGATGAGGAAGCCCTAGATATATGTAAGTTAAAATGAAATTGCAGTGAATTCATGGAAGTTAGTGTGAGAGGAGCCTTGGGAGGCATTTGCACACTATGGAATAGCTCTTAGATCTACCTAAACTTTAGTACCCACTCTTACCACTGGATCCCGACGAGCTTTAATCATCTTCATACAAGTGAATCTTTTAACATTATAAAAGTATTTATGCCTTCAACATATGGGGGGAAATTAGAATGTTGGAAAACATTCTCAGTCATAAAGGAGTTGGATTATTGGCAAAGAAGCATTGTAGTAGGCAATTTTAATACCACCATCATCCAAAATGAAAAGTGTGGAGGAAGCATAGTTAGAGATCACTTTCAAGAAAACATGGAGGATCTAATATCATTATGGGACCTAATATATATAAATCCTAGCAAAGGAATATTCACCTAGACAAATAAAATATTTGGTCTAGGTCATAAAAAAAACCCACTTGATCGATTCTTGATTCAGAATTCATTCCTCGACACTGTAGCTTTCATTTCCTCCATTATAATATTGTGGTTTTCTAATGATCACATGCCTATTTCTCTTCAGATAAATGACCTTATAGATTATGTCCACATTCCTTTCAGACACAACCCTCTTTGGATGAAATAAAAAACAACAATGGATGTCATTGTTAGAATTTGGAGAAATTGGATTGTGGGGTCTCTTGTTTACATCTAGGAGAAAAAATTGAAAAGCCACAAAGCAACCCCTCAAGGAATGGGAGAATACTTCCTTCTCCTCTCTTGATAACGAAGTTCTCAAGTGCAAAGTATCTTTGGAACAGATTCATTCCTATATGGAATTTGAGTAGGTAACCCAAAATCTCTTAATGGAGGAAAAAGAGGCCTTCCAATTTTATCAAAAAACTCTACAGGAAAAGGAGGCCAATTGGCATTTAAATTATCGTAGCCTCTGGTTGACCATGGGAGATAGAAATACCACATTTTCATAAGAAAGTGTGTGTCGGGATTTAGAAGAATAATGCTAAAGAAATTAGGGTGGCCAACAATTCTACACTTCACTCCTTTAAGGAGATCAAGGGGGTGGAATTTGAACAATTCATTGATCTATATTTAGAAAAAGGAGGCGTTGAGCTAGATGAGACCTCATAAATGATGGAACACATTTCCCTGTTAATACCATAGGAGGAGAAAACAAAACTCACTCAAGAAGTTAGGGAGGAGGAAATTTAGAAGGTAATATGGGAACCTGAACCAGAAAAAGTGCATGGACCTAATGGTTTTATAATAATTTCTATCGAACATGTTGGCACACTATAAAATTTGATTTAATAAGGATGATTTGATTTTTCCACAAAACCTTCAAAATTGGAGCCACAAATTCTGTTTTTTTTATCCCTTATCCTAAAATAATTCAATCCCTCCTCCTTCTCAAGATTTAAACCCATTTTTCTTTGTATTGTCTCCTATAATATTATGGTTAAAATCATAGAAAACGTGTTGAAAATTTTCATCCCTAAAATTGTCTCAAAGAATCAAGGAGGTTTTATGGAAAAAAGACATATTGTTGATAATATTATTTTGGTTTAGGAAGGGATTCACACTAGCAAGACCAAAGGAGATAAAGGAATGGATATCAAGATTGATATGGTGAATGACTATGACCATGTTAGGCACTCTTTTCTCTTTCATGTGCTTTCTAAGTTTGGATTTTGTTTTGAGTTTATTCATTTGATATCTACATGTGTAAGTAATCCTTGGGTACGTCCTCTGGTTAATGGGAGAGATACCTCTTTTTTCAAAGCTAGTAGAGGACCCTATAACATGGATGCCCCTTTCTCTCCTATTGTAAATAATTATGGTATAATCCCTCAACAAAAAAATGGAACATGAATGTAGCATTGGTAATCTTTTAGGAATTAAGGTGGTCAGAGGGGTAAAGAGAATTGGTCACTCTCAACTTGCAGATGCCACCATCTTGCTCAAAGGAACTTACACCATTATGGAAATCGAATTTAAAAAGGTAATGGATCTCTTTCTTAATGTATGATGGAGACTAATTAACCATAATAAATGCCAAATTTATGCTTGGAATGTTAGCAAAGTTCTCCTTAATGTCATTTTTTTAAGCCCTATAAAAAGCCCCATACAAAGCCCATGTTATGTATAAAACCCCTTATTGAATTATTACATTTCTTGTGCTATATTTGTATGTAGGCTCTTAACACCTTCATCGCACCCTTTCATTATAATTGTACCCTTTGTCTCATATATATATATATATATATATATATATACACACCAAGGAGAGTTAGTCTTAGGATCATCTTATCTCATCTCATATTGTATTATGAAGTGGATATATTGCAAAAGCAGGTTTCCCCCTCGAATTGGACTGTAATTATTGACTTTTTATCATTTTTAATGCGTTGGATAATAACATTTGGTATTAGAGCCTTGATCCTAGGGTTTATCTTCCTCAAGCAAGTCATCTTGGAATTTTCACTATAATTTGTTTTTGTGGCCACTCCAGAAATTGAAACTTTGAGGCTATTTAGAAGACATATCAAGGTAGTTGGGATACTAATTTCAGCTTCTTGGCCATCATACTTTCTTACATACACCCTATGGAAGATAGGTTTTTTGACAATTCCTATAATTAGTCTCAAACAAGTGTTCCATGTAAAATAATCATAGATTCTTCATAGAGGATCCAAATTATATGAGACCAATTGCATTGGAAACATGACAATTTTTAGTATTTCTGGTACAAGTTTCAAAATCATATATCAAATATTGGGTGCATTTCATTCTGTACATGTTCTCTCTCCCGGAAAGGCCAAAAATACGTAAGGTTTTGGAAAGTTATCCTAACTTCCACTTAGCACATCCAATTTTGGTCAGACCTGTGACATTTCAAAAAGGACATATCAGAGTACTATAGGTAGAAATTTCAGACTTAGAAGTGCCAAAATTTTAGAAATACATCAGAAGGAAGGTCGTCCAGGAGAACAGACTCCAAATTAAGAGTTGAAAGGTATGTAACTTACAATTGGCCTAACTTTTTATTGGAAGATTTGTTTTTGGTGATTCAAAATTTGTGATAAAAAGGAAAAATAGGAGTTTTATTATTTGTATTCTACATGGGTCCAAAGAATATGTCAACACCAAATAAACCTCTTGAAGTTTCATCTATAACTCAAGAAGAAAATGAGGACATGCATAATAGGTTATCCAAATTGGAGGAACAACTTAATGAATTGAGTTCTAGGTCAATAAAAAAGGATGAGCTTGTAAAATCACAAAGACAAATTAAAGAAATGGATAAGAAGATGGATGACATGAAAAATAAGATGGATGAAAGTAAAGAAGAAATATAAAAAACTATGAAGGAATTGCAAAAGTCCTTGTCTTCCATGATCTCCTAGGCTCCGGATGAGAGACCCCATAAAGAAGATATCAAAATGAAAGGAGCTCATGGAAATAAGGGTAGTATTTAGGTTGAACAACCTGCCAATAATAAGCAAATTTCTATTGGGTTTAACTCTAATAGTGGAGTTAATTACAGTGGGGGTCCTAAATTAAACCTTCTCAATATTAAATTAAAGAAGTTTGATAAAATACAGGTCTTTACCAAGGTGAACCAAATAGAGCAATATTTTGAACTACATAATATTATGGATGAAAAGAAAATGGTTCACATAGAAAATTTGAACTTTGAGATAAAACCATATCAATAGTACCAATGGATAGTAAAAAGGAAGCCCCCTTTTTAATCATTATACTTGGGGTTTATTTACAAGAGACTTAGAAGCACAATACGGGAAAGTTTGGGAACATGACTACTTCATTCAATTGACAAGAATCAAGCACTTAGGTGATATTGAAGATTATAATTTGGAATTTCAGGTATTGGCCACAAGGGTGGATGACATAAGTGATGAAAAATTATTACAAGATTACATGAGTGGATTAAAAGAGGACATTAAACATGAGATTTTCTTAACATATCCTGCAAATATTATGGAAGCTATGCAAGATGTTCATCATATTCAAGCCAAGAATAAGGCTACACGTAAGTCTACCATTGGAGATTACAAATGAAGCATAGATCATTTTGGGGTTCATATGATAATTGTAACTCAACCAACAAGGTTGACACCTCAACAAATGGATGAAATAAGAGAAAAGGGACTATGTTTCAATTGTGATAGCAAGTACAGTAAAGGGCATAAATGCAGTGAGAAGAAAACATTTTACATAGACAATAAAGAGGAATATCTAGAGCTGCACGATACTACTCCATCCATATCTTTTCATGCATTGGCATGCATCAGTACTCTAGAAACCCTCAATATTGAAGGATATATAAAAAAGAAAAAGATTACAATGTTTATTGATTCTGGTAGTACCCATAAATTCATCAATTGCAAATTAGCACGAGATCTCAATTGCCTTGTATAACCAACACTAGAGTTTCAAGTAATGATTTCAAATGGAGGTACCTTAAATTGTTTTGGGAAGTGCCATAGTATTAAGCTCAATATGGGGAAATATTTATTGGACAGTCCCATGATTTCCATCCTGATAGGTGGTGATGATGTTGTATTAGGGTTACAATGGTTACAAACATTGGGAACAATGGCCCTTAATTTTTGAGATCTTTTCATGACATTTTCCTCAGAAGGCAAGGAAATTGAGCTTAGAGGTATCCAAGGGAAACCCTCTAAAGTGATAAGCTCTAACAACATGAAAAAATTACTCAAAAAGGGACATAGTGGTGTAATTGCACAATTGAAGTCAATGGATGTTCAAACATATATAGCCTCCACTCTAATGGATCTCCAAAAATTTATCAACAATCATTCCAAGGTATTTGGAGAGATTCTTGAGGGTCTTCCACCTACGCAAGATCATGCCCATGCTATTCATCCGCACAAAGGAAGTGTACATCCATTCTCCCATGTTTCTTGCTTAAAGAAGTTAATCAATGATAAGATCCAAATGCAAACTAGTTTATCAAAGAGGAATGGATAAGGGGAAATCATACTATAACCACAAACAATCCTTCAAATAAGGATTAAGAAGTTGCAAAAATCAAGCAATTATTGAGTACCTCATCAAATGGAAGAACCTACCAATGGAAGAGGTGACATGGGAAGATGATTTCTTCATGCATACACACCCACGGTTTTCAATTGTTGAGGACAACACTTGTTTGAAGGGAAGGGGAATGTTAAGCCATAGACAAAGCCCCATACAAAGACCATGTTATGCATAAAACCCATTATTGAGCCCCTTATTGAATTTTTGCATTTCTTGTGTTATATTTGTACATAGGCCCTGACCCCCTTCATTACACCCTTTCATTATAATTGTATCATTTGTCTCTTATATGTATACCAAAGAGAGAAAGCATTAGGATCATCCTATCTCATCTCATATTGTTTCTGAGGTGGATATATTGTAAAATGAGGTTTCCCCTCAAAGTGGACTGTAATTATTGACTTTTTATCATTTTTAAGGCATTGAATCATAACACATTTCTATAATATTTCCTTCCACATTTGGAAGATTGAAAATATTTTAAATATCTAGGCAAGCCCATCAGTTTCCATTCTTCTCATCTTTTATATGGTAGTAGATTATTCATAAACTTAAGGAAAAGCTAGTATAGTGGGATGGAGAGGGGGGATGGTTAAATCCTAATGGGATACTAGTCCTTCTAAAATCAGTTCTTTCATACCTTCCAATCTTCTAATTCTCGTCTCTTCTAGCCCCAATCAGAGTTAAGTAGCAACTAACACAAGAATTAAGGAGATATCTTTGGCAAGGAGGAAAATCCAATTCTAAGATATTTCATATGGTAAATTGGTCTATTGTAAGGGAGCCTAAGTCCCATGGTGGGTTGGGAATTAAAGATCATTCTTTGATGAACTTGGACATGGGTGCTAAACTCATTTGGAGACTGATATCGAGGAAGTATGACTTGTGGAAGAAGATTATACACAAAAAATAATTTTAGGGACACGTGAAAAGATATTTGGATAATGTCACTAAAGTCAAAGAAGGGTCTCATATATGGAAGTTACTAAAATAAAATCTCCCAAATTTGCAAGTGAAACTAACTTGGGTATGTTGGAGTTACTTCACACACACCTAGGATTTATTTTTCTTAAGGTTTTTATTTATTTATTAGTCATAATTATTCATTATCTAGTCTCCTATATTTTAGGAGAGAATGTTCCACCTGGAGAATATTCTCTTTCAGTTCACACTTCAGTTTGTCTAGTTGAGTTGAGTTTAGATGTTGCATTAGGATCATCACCATGAAACATTGGGATCATCACCATGCTAATTCGAACTTTCCTTGGTATCATCACCAAAGTGGCACATTATCCTTGATTCCTTGATTTAACTCCTCACTACTTTCTGTTCAGTCAGTTAACGGAAGACTAGTTGACTAGTTAACTCAACTAGGTGGCAGTTCACTCCCGTAACTGCCTGAGAGACTAGAATAGGTGGCATATCACTCTCGTAACTGTTGGTGTGTGTCCAGATCACTCTAGACCACCACTATGGTGACTTGGTTCACCTCAAGTCGAACTCATTGAGTTATACAGAGTATATCATGTGTAAATTATTCATTATTCACAACGGTTAATGAGAATTATTTCCATTCTTTCTCTCATTCTTCTTCTTTTTCCAATTCTCTCTGCAAATGTGTGTATAATTGTTTAGATAGATCTATTTTGTGCAGGTCAACACATTTACATGGTATCAGAGGTGACGAACTACTAGGCAAAAGCTACACCAAATTGTTTTGCAGGTACAAAAGATTGAAGACAGCGAAAAGATGGAATTCCAAAAAGAATTCATTCTTACACCTTACAACTATTTTGCATGGAAGGAGAAAATATCCATACATCTCCGATCCATAGGGTTGTATAGGTTAACCATGAATACAGATACAAAATCGACATCAACCATAGAAAAATCCAAGTACTTAAATCGCATGGATGAGGCACTCAGAACAATTTGCAGTCTTATTTCTCCCGATCTCCTTTTTCATATATCTTCCTATAAGACTCCCAATGAAGCCTGGACCATCTTGGAAGGGCTATTTGGAAAACAGGATGAGATGAGGGGACACATTCTGGAGGTGGAGCTGCTCACATTAGATCCAAAAATCTTGGAGAATATCCAAGATTTCTTTACAAAATTCAAGGATTTACTATCGCAACTCAAAGCTTGCGAGGTTGATAAATCGAAGGAGGAGAAACAAATGGTTCTCACCATTCTCTCCAAGCTTAGAAATGAATTCTCTGTATTCGTATCCACATTCCATACTTTCAAATTCACCTCTGGATCCACCTGGAAGATGCATTCTCTTGAGGACTTTATCAAATCCTTCACACAAGAGAAAACAAAGCTCATCAACATGGGTGCAATCAAAGGCCCAAGGGCGCATGCACTCACTGTGCATGATGGCAGCCACAAATTTTAGAAATCTAAAGATAAAGATAAGTGGAAATATCATGCACATACGAAGAAGGAAGGGTACACAAAACCCTTCACCGATGCCTCCATATCCAAAGGAGAAAAGGGAAGAAAAGGAGAGAAATGCACGTACTGTCACAAAGGATTCCATTT
The DNA here is from genome assembly GCA_000966675.3 of Picea glauca. Classification (NCBI taxonomy): domain Eukaryota; kingdom Viridiplantae; phylum Streptophyta; class Pinopsida; order Pinales; family Pinaceae; genus Picea; species Picea glauca. The sequence goes on along the minus strand of JZKD02S0184422.1, from coordinate 3,560 downwards.
GGAATTTGCATGCATGCAAAAACAAATAGATCTAATGTCTCAGATACTTCAACAAAACAACCTTGGAGATCACATCCCCGAGGGTGCAAAGAAGAAGAAGTCAGAAGATCAGAATTCCAAGAAAGGAAATTCTAGCCATGCCTTGATTGCAATCAACTCCTCTCTCGATGCTTGGATCGTAGATTCAGGAGCATCGCATCACGTGGCTTCCTCAGAAGCAGTTTATTATTCTTTGGATGCATGCAAAGTTCCTCCTATTCTGATGGGGGACAACTCTTATGTTGAAGTCATCGGCAAAGGAAGGATTGAACTCACCAACAGAAGCTTCGAGAATGTGTTGCATGTTCCCAAGATTTCTGTCAACCTTCTCTCTATGTATCAATGATGAATTCTGGCACTGGAAATAAATTCGTATTCACACCAAATGTCATGGACATCTACAACATGAAAACCAACTCCAAGGTTGCTACCGGTGAGGTAAATCATCAGTCTAGATTGTATGCATTTTCTGAATTCATTGAACCTGATTCTGCTTTACTGCTTACTCATGCTGATGAAAGTAGTAGGATATGGCATGAAAGGTTTGGACATTTGAATTTTAGATACATGCAATAGCTTAGCAAGCATAGATTAGTCGATGGTCTACCAGGTATCCATTTCTCCAAGGGAGTATGTGAGGGATGTGTTCTCGGAAAACACCCTCAAGAGAAATTCGATGAAGGAAAGTCTCAACGAGCTTCTGCACCTTTAGATCTGATCCACAGTGACCTCATGGGTCCTTTTCTACATCCATCGATAAACAAAGTGAGGTTTGTTCTCATTTTTGTTGATGATTTCTCACGTTTTACTTTGATCTACTTTCTCAGGCAAAAATCCGAGGTCTTTCAGCACCTCAAAAATTTTAAAGCTTTGGTTGAGACACAGTCCGGAAAGAAGATCAAATCCTTCGAACTGATAATGGGGGAGAGTATGTGAATCATGAGATTCATAATCTTTGCCATGAGGCAAGGATTCAGTTGCAACATACAGTTCCCTACACTCCGCAGCAAAACGGAGTTGTTGAGCGGAAAAACATATCTCTAAAGGAGATGGCATATTGCATGTTGCATGCAAAGTCACTACCAAAGAGACTATGGGACGAAGCACTTGACTGTGCAACATACATCCAAAACAAATCTCCTCATAGATCTATCAAGGATAAGACCCCCTACGAAGCTTGGAGTGACCTCAAACCGGAAGTGGCCCACTTTTGCATTTTTGGTTCCCATGCATGGGCCCGTATTCCCTCTAAAAAGAGGAAGGTACTTGATCCACAGAGCACTAAGTGCATTTTTGTTGGATACCCCGATGGTGTGAAGGGATATCGACTTATTGATATTTCCTCAGACCGACTCATCATTGAGCGTAGTATCCAATTCGAGGAAAGTGTCTCGCATGTACCTCAGCAGTCGCATCCAGACACCTTCACTCTTCCACCTGTCCGAGATTATGAGCATGCACATGCTGACTCTTCTTAAGATGAGAGTTATGATTCAAAGGAATCAGATGATTCAGATTCAAAGTCAGTACAGTCAGATGCATAGTCAGAGCATCCAAATGCAGTTGCAGAGCCAGAGCAGAGGCCCAAGTGGGCACAGACTACTCTTTAGGATGCAGGGGATCTCATTGGTGATCCAACCGATACTAGGAGGACTCGATCTGATTTTGAGGAGCCTCTTATTACACTCACTACCACTGAACCATTCCCTTCCAGGCATCTTTTCTTCGTTCAGTCTTCAGATCCACAGTCTTATGGCGAGGCTGCTGGAAATCCCTTTTGGGAATCCGCCATGCAGGAGGAGTACAACTCCCTCCTCTAGAACTAGACTTGGGATCTGGTTCCCCTTCCTTCTGGGAGGAAACTTGTTAGATGCAGATGGGTCTACAGGACCAAGAGCGCAGCAGATGGACAGATCAGCAGATACAAAGCCACGCTTGTCGCCAAAGGCTTTCAGCAGGTTCATGGTATTGACTATGATGAGACCTTCGCTCCAGCAGCGAAGATGGATTCCATTCAATTGGCCCTTGCCATTGCGGCAGCCAAGGGATGGGAAGTCCATCAGATGAATGTGAAGAATGCATTTCTTCACGATGATCTCTCTGAGGATATCTACATGGAGCAGCCCCAAAGATTTATGCAAGACTCATCTTTGGTCTGTCGACTGAAGAAGTCACTTTATGGCCTCAAGCAGTCTCTAAGGGCATGGTCTACCAAGATGGACTCCTACCTGTTGTCACAAAACTTTGTACATTGTAAATCAGACCCAAATGTATACATGCTCAGGACCGCTGATTCACTTCTACTTTTAGTTCTGTATGTTGATGATTTGTTGATCACCGGTTGCTCGACTTCAGCAATAGTTGCAGTCAAGAGGATTCTTCATGACAGGTTTTTGATGACGGACATGGGTCTGCTACACTTCTTCCTTGGACTTGAGATCAGTCAGGATGCATCAGGCATCAAACTGTCTCAAGCCAAGTATGCACGAGATCTCCTTGAGAGATTTCACATGACAGACTACAAGTCTACTCCGACTCCTTTCCTATCAAGAGTCAAACTTGAGGATGGTGGGGAGACTCCACTGGTTGACAACACACTGTATAGATAGCTAGTGGGGAGCTTGTTGTATCTCACACACTCTAGACCAGACCTCTCATATGCAGTTTCCGCAGTTTCCAGGTTCATGTAGGAGCCGCATGAGCTACATTGGAAAGCTACAAAGCGTATCCTTCGATACGTATAGGGAACCATCACCTTTGGGATTCATTGTGTAGCAGACTCTACATTAGATCTCATTGGGTTTGCTAATTACGATTGGGTTGGCGATAGCATTGATCCCAAGTCCACATCTGGTTACTCACTCAGTCTTGGTTCTGGGCCTATCTGTTGGTCGAGCAAGAAGCAAGTTGCCATTGCTTTATCTTCAGCTGAGGCATAGTACAGAGGGGTAGTTAACATAATCATTCAAGCTATTTGGCTACAACATTTTCTCACTGAGTTGGGAATTCAGTTTCATCAATCGATCGTCATCTGGTGTGACAACCAGAGCACTCTAAATTTTTGCAGAGATCCAGTTCAGAGGCAGCGGACAAAGCACATCGAGATCCACATGCACTACATCCGGGACTTAGTACACGAGGGGATCATCGACTTACATTTATGTCCTTCAGCAGAACAGACGGCCGACATTTTCACCAAGACCTTCACTGAGCAGAAATTCCATTCTCTATAAGGTCATCTTGAAGTGAAGGACACAGTTGCCTAGCAACTGTAGTTCTTCTTTTTACATACATTGTACCTTGAGGGGGGGGGGTTCTAATGCAGGAGCATCGCCAACATCAAGCGAGCATGGCGCAAACACCAACGCATTTTGGCACATGATGAATTGTTTGAAATGTTTTGAATTTTGATACGCCAAATGTAAATGAAAAAATTAAGAAAGAGCGTACTTGTAGATTGTAATCAGACCTTGAGAGTCTCGCTCTCGTCTTAAGGACTAAGAGGCATTTATGCTAGTAAA
>JZKD02S0184411.1:11344-22756 GCA_000966675.3 Picea glauca | reverse complement strand
TTGAACACTATACTTCTCTCCATATTGAATAAGCTCTCTTGCCCAAGAAGGCTTTCTTTTATGGGAGAAGGTCAATTGAGGAGGTTCTTGAACTTCTGTTATATCATGGTCTTCATGAGTCTCCTCATCAGGGGAAGTTACGACTTCCCTCTCTAGTTCTGCAGCTCTAGGAACTTCCCTCACAGATTCTGCAATCCTGGGAATTACAGGTTCCTCTTCATATACTTCTTTAATCTGGCATCTTCTTGATTTCTTAAGTGTTGCTTCTTCATCAATGATCATGTCCCTATTGATCTCAATGTGGCAGTGACCTGGTATGTAGATTCTGAAGGCCTTGGAGACCCCACAAATATTCCCTCTGGCTTCTTTCCGGTGAACATTTCTTCCAGTGTCTTGAGCCCAAGTGTGCTATGGTATAATCGGTTATGCACATAAATAGTTTTCATTGCTACTTCTGCCCATAAGCACATAGGAAGATCTTGATCATGGATCATAGTCTTCATAGCTTCCAGTATGGTTCTGTTCTTCCATTCAGCTACACCGTTTTGTTGGGGATCTTGATCCCAACATCTTTGCAGAAGTTCATGAACTCTTTTGAGGTATATTCTCCTCCATTATATAACTTGAGAATCTTAATCTTCCTTATAGAAGGGTTTTCTATCAAGGCTTTGAATTCCTTGATCTTCCTGAACACTTCAAATATATCCAGGTCTTTTACAAGAATAATCATTAATGAATGATACATAGTATACATACCCATTAATGAAGGATGATGGAATTGGGCCACATACATATAAATGAATGAGTTCTAGGACTCCTTTTGCCTTCCTATCCCTCTTTAGAAACGGGTTGTTGATGTTCTTCCCTTGTGCACATCCATTGCATATGCCTTCATGGTCACCTTTGAGTTCTGGTAAACTTGTGACTGCTTTGCATATGTATGGTATCACTTTGTAGTTGATGTGAGCTAATATTCTAGATTTCACATGGATTCTTCAATAGCATGGGTCATGGCATCTTTTGAGTGACCCTTTATCTTATACAAGTCACCTTCTTCTCTTCCAATGATTATTTCTTCATTTATGATCTCTTCTTTAGCATGTTTCCTTCTACAATCTTCGCTATAGCTTCCTCATGTGACCTGGAGCAAGGTCAACAAAACAACAAGTAATAGTAATATCCTTCTGATAATATAAAGCAATAGCACAAACAATCATCACAATAGCTCCTTTAGAGCTATCAATTATGATTTATCTAAATCAAAGATTAAAGGTAAGGAATACAATACGAAATGAGGTCAACACTCTCATAGTGTTGTGACCAAGCATTCTTCCATGGCAACCTGGAACTAACAGATGAGGTTTCTCCTAGAGGAGGTGTTAGTTGTATCAAGTAAAGTATTTACCTTTATATGCTCACATACTATCAAGTATAATACTTTACAAATACTTTTGTCTCAACTATAGTCATCAACTTGTCATGTGTACCTTTGAATCTTGATTAATCAAACCTAGAACCTTGTCCTCAAGAATGAGTTCTTTCTTTTATTCCATGCCTCCTTCACTCAAGTGACGAGTGCTTTCTTCAACCTATCTTTTGTACTAAGACAATATGCTAACTTGACAAAAGGTTAGGTTAGAGGATAAGCTCTATGATCAACTTTCAATTCTTCTAATAATTTGATCATAGCTTCAACATGCAACACTGATAATGTCATGGTAAATAGATGTATATCAGAATAGTCACACCTAGGTTGCATCATTCCTCTGAATGTGTTGGATCTTGAGATCCTTTTGGATCTATGGCAAGAGATCCCTTCTCCTACAAATACTCTTTAGGGTTTAACCATTAAACATATGTAAGTACATAACTCTGATAGMATTTGTAGGTAGTGGCTCCATCTRGTAGMAACARTAATCATTGCCAACTCTTGAGAAAATTTCAAGGGTGATTGCAACTAGTTCTACGACTGCAACTGCAACGGGTACTGCAACTGCAGCTGGTTCTGAGACTACAACTGCAACTAAAACTTAGGGTTTTATGAGGAAACCCTAATTTTTCAAACTTAGAATTTTGAAATTATGATCCAGGGGATAGATGTGCTAAGCTGAGGCAAGTTAGTTGGTGTAGTCGGAATTTCAAAAATCCAAATTTTAACCCCTCAAACTTGATCTATGGATTTCTGGACTGGTGCTTTTGGTTTTCTGGTACTTCTGGTACTCTGGTACTTCTCGTACTTTTGGTACTCTGGTTTTCTGGTTTTCTAGTACTTTGTGAAACTAGGGTTTCACTTTCCAGGAGATCTAGCCACTCAAAAGGTGTGCTCAAGGTGGAAAAACGATCCTTGGGGGAGGGTGAAACTTTATAGGTGTTTTTGGAGCTAAAAAGCTTCACTTTTGAAAAACCCTAATTTACAGGTACTACAACANGTTTAACCATTAAACATATGTAAGTACATAACTCTGATAGAATTTGTAGGTAGTGGCTCCATCTGGTAGCAACAGTAATCATTGCCAACTCTTGAGAAAATTTCAAGGGTGATTGAAACTAGTTCTACGACTGCAACTGCAACTGGTACTGCAACTACAGCTAGTTCTGAGACTACAACTGCAACTACAACTTAGGGTTTTATGAGGAAACCCTATTTTTTCAAACTTAGAATTTTGAAATTATGATCCAGGGGATAGATGCGCTGAGCTGAGGCAAGTTAGTTGGTGTAGTCGAAATTTCAAAAATCCAAATTTTAACCCCTCAAACTTGATCTATGGATTTCTGGACTGGTGCTTCTGGTTTTCTGGTACTTCTCGTACTCTGGTACTTCTCGTACTTTTGGTACTCTGGTTTTCTGGTTTTCTAGTACTTTGTGAAACTAGGGTTTCACTTTCCAGGAGATCTAGCCACTGAAAAGGTGTGCTCAAGGTGGAAAAACGATCCTTGGGGGAGGGTGAAACTTTATAGGTGTTTTTGGAGCTAAAAAGCTTCACTTTTGAAAAACCCTAATTTACAGGTACTACAACAGTGACGTTTTTCTCTTGCGAAATATGCTTCCTTCAGGTTGGCTCTAATACCATGTTAATGTTTATGCTATTATTATAGTTCTTTGCATTTCAATAGATAAGAGCAACATAAGAACAATATCACTAAGAAATACACATTCACAAGAGACACAACATTTATCTNGCTAAAAAGCTTCACTTTTGAAAAACCCTAATTTACAGGTACTACAACAGTGATGTTTTTCTCTTGCGAAATATGCTTCCTTCAGGTTGGCTCTAATACCATGTTAATGTTTATGCTATTATTATAGATCTTTGCATTTAAATAGATAAGAGCAACATAATAACAATATCACTAAGAAATACACATTCACAAGAGACACAACATTTATCTTAGGAAACCCTCTAGGGGAAGAAAACCTAGAAAAAACTTCCTTATCATAAATTACCAATACAATGTCAATAGATAACTCAAACCAATACAGAAATTCCTCTCCAAAAGATGCGACACTCTTCTCCCTCTCTCCTACTGGTAAGTTCCAACTTTCCTCTTAGAAATGAGCAAGTGTGTTGTGTGTCAAAGTGAGGCGTTGGCCTCTCTATATATACAAGTCTAGCACGTGTGAAGTGTCTCTTCACTAAAAGGGCTGACTTCTCAATCTGGGTGGGTAAACCCACCTTTATTATATTTTTGGGTCTCAATAATAAATGTTGGGGCCGACTTCTTATTCTGCCTATTATAATTTTATGTTGACAAATCCACAAAAGGGGATTTTGTCCTAATACAAAAACCGACATGATCAATCCACAATGGGGATTGATCCTATGAATAATATAATAATAATAATAATAATACTCTTTGCNACTGCAGTTGGTTCTGAGACTACAACTGCAACTACAACTTAGGGTTTTATGAGGAAACCCTAATTTTTCAAACTTAGAATTTTGAAATTATGATCCAGGGGATAGATGTGCTGAGATGAGGCAAGTTAGTTGGTGTAGTCGAAATTTCAAAAATCCAAATTTTAACCCCTCAAACTTGATCTATGGATTTCTGGACTGGTGCTTCTGGTTTTTTGGTACTTCTGGTACTCTGGTACTTCTCGTACTTTTGGTACTCTGGTTTTCTGGTTTTCTAGTACTTTGTGAAACTAGGGTTTCACTTTCCAGGATATCTAGCCACTGAAAAGGTGTGCTCAAGGTGGAAAAACGATCCTTGGGGGAGGGTGAAACTTTATAGGTGTTTTCGGAGCTAAAAAGCTTCACTTTTGAAAAACCCTAATTTACAGGTACTACAACAGTGACGTTTTTCTCTTGCGAAATATGCTTCCTCCAGGTTGGCTCTGATACCATGTTAATGTTTATGCTATTATTATAGTTCTTTGCATTTCAATAGATAAGAGCAACATAAGAACAATATCAATAAGAAATACACATTCACAAGAGACACAACATTTATCTTGGGAAGCCCTCTAGGGGAAGAAAACCCAACAAAAACTTCCTTATCATAAATTACCAATACAATGTCAATAGATAACTCAAACCAATACGGAAAGTCCTCTCCAAAAGATGTGCCACTCTTCTCCCTCTCTCCTACTGGTAAGTTGCAACTTTCCTCTTAGAAATGAGCAAGTGTGTTGTGTGTCAAAGTGAGGCACTGACCTCTCTATATATACAAGTCTAGCACGTGTGAAGTGTCTCTTCACTAGCAGGGCTGACTTCTCAATGTGGGTGGGTAAACCCACCTTTATTATATTTTTGGGTCTCAATAATAACTGTTGGGGTCGACTTCTTATTCTGCCTATTATAATTGTCTGTTGACCAATCCACAAAAGGGGATTTTGTCCTAATACAAAAACCGACATGATCAATCCACAATGGGGATTGATCCTATGAATAATATAATAATAATAATAATAATAATCTTTCCAGTTACATTATTTCAACAATTCGTTGAGACTATATTTACCCTGGTGACTCCATTACCAAGAGACTAGTATCACAAAGTAGTTTGAGCTATAAATCTTGGCTCCCAAGAGAATTCACACCAGGAGAAACAAAGACCTAGAAGCTGCAATCCATGTGTCTGATCCGGATAAAATTGTACACAAAAGAAAAGAAAGGCCAATAATCCCNCAAATACTCTTTAGGGTTTAACCATTAAACATATGTAAGTACATAACTCTGATAGCATTTGTAGGTAGTGGCTCCATCTAGTAGAAACAGTAATCATTGCCAACTCTTGAGAAAATTTTAAGGGTGATTGCAACTAGTTCTAGGACTGCAACTACAACTGGTACTGCAACTGCAGTTGGTTCTGAGACTACAACTGCAACTACAACTTAGGGTTTTATGAGGAAACCCTAATTTTTCAAACTTCAAATTTTGAAATTATGATCCAGGGGATAGATGTGTTGAGCTGAGGTGAGTTAGTTGGTGTAGTCGGAATTTCAAAAATCCAACTTTTACCCCCTCAAACTTGATCTATGGATTTTTGGACTGGTGCTTCTAGTTTTCTGGTACTTCTGGTACTCTGGTACTTCTCGTACTTCTGGTACTCTGGTTTTCTGGTTTTCTAGTACTTTGGGAAACTAGGGTTTCACTTTCCAGGAGATCTAGCCACTGAAAAGGTGCGCTCAAGGTGAAAAAATGATCCTTGGGGGAGGGTGCAACTTTATAGGTGGTTTTGGAGCTAAAAAGCTTCACTTTTGAAAAACCCTAATTTACAGGTACTACAACAGTGATGTTTTTCTCTTGCGAAATATGCTTCCTTCAGGTTGGCTCTAATACCATGTTAATGTTTATGTTATTATTATAGCTCTTTGCATTTCAATAGATAAGAGCAACATAATAACAAGATTACTAAGAAATACACATTCACAAGAGACACAACATTTATCCTAGGAAACCCTCTAGGGGAAGAAAACCCAGAAAAAACTTCCTTATCATAAATTACCAATACAATGTCAATAGATAACTCAAACCAATACAGAAAGTCCTCTCCAAAAGATGCGACACTCTTCTCCCTCTCTCCTACTGGTAAGTTCCAACTTTCCTCTTAGAAATGAGCAAGTGTGTTGTGTGTCAAAGTGAGGCGCTGGCCTCTCTATATATACAAGTCTAGCACGTGTGAAGTGTCTCTTCACTAGAAGGGATGACTTCTCAATCTGGGTGGGTAAACCCACCTTTATTATATTTTTGGGTCTCAATAATAACTGTTGGGGCCGACTTCTTATTCTTCCTATTATAATTTTCTGTTGACAAATCCACAAAAGGGGATTTTGTCCTAATACAAAAACCGACATGATCAATCCACAATGGGGATTGATCCTATGAATAATATAATAATAATAATAATAATACTCTTTGCAGTTACATTATTTCAACAATTCGTTGAGACTATATTTACCCTGGCGACTCCATTACCAAGAGACTAGTAGCACAAAGTAGTTTGAGCTAGAAATCTTGGCTCCCAAGAGAATTCACACCAGGAGAAACACAAACCTAGATGATGCAATCCATATGTCTGATCCGGATAAAATTGTACACAAAAGAAAAGAAAGGCCAATAATCCCAACTTTGTGCTTAGATAAATATCTATCCTTTCCCAAAGATGGAGTAACAATCATTGAAGATCTTGAGTTTGATGTAAAATTTGAGCAAACTCTATTCAGAACTAAATCTAAATATTGTTTGAATGAAGTCATATTTGATAAGCAGAGGTTCCAAGACCTAATTTTAGTTTCCTCTACCAAACCTGATATGATCCATACTCAGAGCCAACAACCACTTCAAGTCCTCACAACATCCATGGCAGGTAGGTTTTCCCCTCTTGTATTGCCTGATCAGTTACATGATTTTCCACATGAGTATAATCTAAGGATTAAGTTGTATGATGTTGAAGGCAATGTGTCATCCCAGAAGCATCTAGACTGGTTCAATGATTTTATAGACTTAAAATAAGTATATTTTGAGGATGCAAAAATGATGTTGTTTGCACAAAGTCTTGCAGGAGAAATCATAAAGTGGTTCAGAGCTCTCCCAACAGCTAGTATTGTAAATTTTGAAGCNAAACCGACATGATCAATCCACAATGGGGATTGATCCTATGAATAATATAATAATAATAATAATAATACTCTTTGCAGTTACATTATTTCAACAATTCGTTGAGACTATATTTACCTGGCGACTCCATTACCAAGAGACTAGTAGCACAAAGTAGTTTGAGCTAGAAATCTTGGCTCCCAAGAGAATTCACACCAGGAGAAACAAAGACCTAGAAGCTGCAATCCATGTGTCTGATCCGGATAAAATTGTACACAAAAGAAAAGAAAGGCCAATAATCCCAACTTTGTGCTTAGATAGATATCTATCCTTTCCCAAATATGGAGTAACAATCATTGAATATCTTGAGTTTGATGTAAAATTTGAGCAAACTCTATTCAGAACTAAATCTAAATATTGTTTGAATGAAGTCATATTTGATAAGAAGAGGTTCCAAGACCTAATTTTATTTTCCTCTACCAAACCTATTGTGATCCATACTCAGAGCCAACAACCACTTCAAGTCCTCACAACATCCATGGCAGCTAGGTTTTCCCCTCTTGTATTGCCTGATCAGTTACATGATTTTCCACAGGAGTATAATCTAAGGATTAAGTTGTATGATTCTGAAGGCAATGTGTCATCCCAGAAGAATATAGACTAGTTCAATGATTTTATAGACTTAAAATAAGTATATTTTGAGGATGCAAAAATGATGTTGTTTGCACAAAGTCTTGCAGGAGAAATCATAAAGTGGTTGAGAGCTCTCCCAACAGCTAGTATCATAAATTTTGAAGCCTTTGAAACCAATTTTATTTCCAAATGGATCGAAAAGAAAAACCCCCTTCAGTTGTTAACTCAGTATAACAACATGAGGAGGTCACCTAACGAAATAGTGCAGAATTTTTCAGCTAGATTTGTAAAAGTCTATAATTTAATTCCAACTGAGATAACCACCCCCCTAAAGTTGCTCAACTCAGATATGATGATTCCTTTGAAATTTGTTTTTCTTTGTTATTGAGGGAAAGAATATCTACTTCATTAGATGACATGATGAAAAATGAAATAGAAGTAGAAGTGAATCTAATGGCCTCAGGAAAGATCAAATCTAACTCTGATAGGGACATGAACAAAKTTCAAGACACAACACAACCTTCAACCTCACAAACATGAGAAGAYAGGTTTGAAACGATGATGAACACTATGGAGAAAAGGATGGAGAGAATGGATTTAKATAATAATCCTAACACTAGAGAATAGGCTGAGGTTCCACCTATAAATCAGAKAAGTCYAGCAATCCCACAAATYAGACAAAGAGATCATAGGAATCATGGGGATMRAAAAAAAAAGGCCTCCTTTTCAAAATAATTATGTAAATGAGAATTATGATGAAAATTTTAAAGACAACATGCATTGTTTTGATGGTGATGAGGCAGATGTATTTTTGACTAAAGAAGAACATGACTAGTTCATGGATGCTAATGAAATATTCATGCAAGAAAATTATGAGAGGTTGTCAGTAGAAAGATAAGATTACCAAACAAGGTTGCAAAATTCCATCATGCAATTCCAGAGACAGTATAATCTTCAAAACCATAAGGTGCCTACAAACCCTCCAAAGGGAAATCCTACCAAATAAGATCATAATTGCATACCTTCTTCAAGTCATCCCAAAAAGGACTCTGTTGCAAAAGATGTTGTAGACAAAGGAAAGAAAAAGGAAGAATCCTAGAAAAAGGTACTTGAAACAAGAAAGGAGACAATCACCAAAGAGGTAGAGAAAACCTCATCCTCCTTTAATTTTGAAAGTGATATGGCCAAGATTAAAATATATATACAATTTAATGAATGGATCAAGAATAATGAATATAGAAATCAAATCATCAAGATGCTCAAGACGTAACAAACTTCCTACACTTTGAACATACAATATGATCATCCTGCCATATTATTTTCCCCACGTGTAGGGGGAAATAGTGATGCCGAAGTTGTTCCCCCTTCCTATGTCAGCTTGAAGATCCATGATATGACTCTGCACAATGCCATTTTTTATTCAAAATCATCCCATAACCTAATTCTCAAGGTGGTCATGGACCAATTGGCCCTTGACATCACAAGGCCTTACAAAGATATTTTCTCCTTTGATTCAAGGAAGCTGAAGTGTATAGGCCTAATAAAATATCTAGCGGTGTCTTTGTATCAAATTCCAGCAAAGAATATGGTCATGGATGTAGTGGTTGTTGATATCCCTCCCAAGTTTGGCATGTTCTTATCTAGGTCATGTGATGAAAAGTTGAAGGGAAATCTACATATGGATATGNTGCACAATGCCATTTTTTATTCAAAATCATCCCATAACCTGATGCCCAAGGTGGTCATGGACCAATTGGGCCTTGACATCACAAGGCCTTACAAAGATCTTTTCTCCTTTGATTCAAGGAAGGTGAAGTGTATAGGCCTAATCAAATATCTAGTGGTGTCTTTGTCTCAAATTCCAGCAAAGAATATGGTCATGCATGTAGTGTTTGTTGATATCCCTCCCAAGTTTGGCATGTTGTTATCTAGGTCATGAGCTGAAAAGTTGAAGGGAACTCTACATATGGATAAGTCATACACCACCATCCCTGTCTTTGGTCAAGATAGGAGATTGTACAGGGAGTTTTTTCTCAAATACATGGTCAGTAACAAGGCCTAGTCAAATAACCATCCCATATACTCTGTGGAGATTGAGTTGGGTTCTTCCATTTTCTTCAATGATTTTTTTTTTTAAGATAAAGGACCAGAGATTTATATGGTTGTCAAAGACAAATATGATCAACAGATTGAGAAAATTTTAGAACAACATGACAATGCAGAAAATGAGATGTGGAGCATGAGCTTCGATGGAGCTGTCAATAGAGAGGGGGCAGGAGTTGGTGTGTGGATTGATCCCCCAGATTGGCTACAAAACTGTGCTCTTATAATATTTATTTTGATTTCACAAACAACATGGTTGAATATGAGGCATTGGTGTTAGGATTGAAGGTTTTAAAAGAAATGGGTGCTAAGAGGATAGTTGTTCATGGGGATTTTGAGTTGATCATAAATCAGGTAAAGGAAATATATCAAGCAACGCACCCCAGATTAAGAGCATACATGAATACAATTCTTGACCTTCTTGAATAATTTTCAAAATATAGCCTCTCAATGATTCCAAGGGGTCAGAATAAAATTGTTGATGCCCTTGCTACTTCAGCTTCAGTTTTCAAAATTCCAATTTTCCTAATAGGGGATATGAATTTAAGATCAAGCACAGACCAACAATGCTTGATAATATTAAGTATTGGCAGGTTTTTGAAGATGATAAACAAATAGAAAGTTTCCTCAAAATGGAAGATGGATTAGAGAATTTGAATATTGATGAAGAATATTGTGATGAAGATGTATATGCAGTTGTGTTCACAAGGATGGTTACTTTGAAAATTAGATTGTTGGTAGAGATATAGTGCAACTTAAAAGTAACATCATTCCCAAAGTCCTGTTCCCATTGGAGAATTTTTTTGATAACAATGATGCGGCCAGGAGTCCAACAATTAAAGTAAATGAAGCAAATGTTGAAGATTGAAACATTGGGACTTAGGAAGATCCCAAGATCATTAATTTTTCCAAAACACTTGGCCCAGAAGTCAAGAAAAGATATATCAATTTAATGAAAGAATTCCCTAATGTTTTTTCCTTAAGTTGAAGATATGAAAGTTTATGACACCAAGGTAATTCAACATGTGATCCCAATCAAATAAGATCATAAACCTTTCAAACAGAAATTAATAAGGATAAATCCTTTGCTACTACCCTTGATTGAGAAAGAGATAAAGAATTTGTTTGAAGCCAATATCATAGTATCTCTGAGGTTTTCTAAATGGGTGGCAAATCCGGTGCCTATCAAAAAGAAGAGTGGAGAGATCAGGTTGTGTGTGGACTTTAGAAATATGAATAGGGTGTCTCTCAAGGATAACTACCCACTTCCTAAGATGGATCACATTCTACAGAAAGTGGTAGGTTCTCAAAAAATGTCAATGTTGGATGGTTTCTTTAGGTACAATCAAGTCATGGTGCACCTTGATGATCAGGAAAAGACAACATTCACAACACCAAGGGGTACCTTCAGGTATTCCAAGATGCCTTTTGGGCTCATGAATGTAGGGGAAACATTTCAAAGAGCTATCGACATAGATTTTTCTGATGAGAAAGACAAATTCATTGTTATTAACTTAGATGATATCATCGTGGATTCAATTTCTGATGAAGAACATCTCAAGCATTTAAGAAGGGATTTTCAGAAGTGCAAGAAGTTTGGAATTTCACTGAACCCCAAGAAGTCAAATTTTGG
>JZKD02S0184389.1:0-16568 GCA_000966675.3 Picea glauca | reverse complement strand
CAGTTACATTATTTCAACAATTTACAACCCCAACATTGAATAGGTGGATGGCTTGGCCTTTGAACCCCTATCTCCATCATTTGGGGTTCTCTGGAAGTTGGTTTTCCCTGAGGATTATTTCTGAAGAATGGTTTCTTAGTTCCCTTCTTCCTCTGATTCATCTTGAATTTCTTCTTGTCTTCCAAGATTTTTGAAAATTTGGCCTTGTTTTTTGTTGATCATATAGGTACTTAGCTCGCCTTATAGTTTCCTCCAATGTTTTGGGATCATCATATTGTATTTTTTCACTGATGAATGATGGAAATCTACTCAAATACCTATGAATCTTAAATGTCTCATCCTTGATGAAAGAAATGTAATTCAGCAGTTCTAAAAACCTTCTTTCATATTCATCTATGGTCATACTCCCAAGCTTGAGTTCAAATAACTCTTTCATTTTTTTATCATAGTATCTCTTAGTCAAGTATTTATTTTCAAAATACTTCTTGAATTCCCTCCAAGTAACATTTTTCTCTTTAATGTGTTGCACATGCACAAGTAGATCCCAACACATGCATTCCTTTCCCTTGAGTTGATAAATGGAAATTCTTCCTTCTGCATGAGAAGAATAATTATGCAATTGAAAATACTTTCTCATTCCAAACAACCATGTCTACATCTTCATCCTTCTTCTGCTCACCATCAAATGTAGGAGGTTTGATTTTGTTCATCTCTCCTCGTAGTTCATCCACCCCAGACCTCTTATGCTTCCTGACAGGGGATGGACTTGAGTTGTTGTGTTCTCTCTTATTGGAATGCCTCAGGGAGTGACGATGATGTTTGCTAACACTTTGTGTTCTTTTTTTCTCATCAGGAGACCTGTGACTTCCTAATTTGCTTGAGCCACTCTCCTTATCCAATTTCTTTTCTATTTTTCATGTTTTCATCCTTCCTTCTCCATGTCCATTGGAGTTTTTTCCTTCAATGCCCATATGGGCATTCATCCCTCTGATCTCATCTTCCTGGTTGTAAGCCCCTTGTGCATCTTCCATTCCTCCTACACTCTGTGTTGATCCTTATATGATCTAGTTGTTGTTAACTCTGCAAAATGTGCAGCCAACAGAACTTTGTCATGCTAACTGTTTCAACATTTCATGAAAAATATGAATCATTCTGGTTCAACAATATATTAGAATTTTTTCTTCTGATTTCCTGAAAAATTGATTGCCCGGATCAATTTTCTGGGTTAATAATTATATTATATTTTCTAATACCTTTCCGACCCCTGCTTCCATGCTCAATTCTGAATCTTGAGCAGAAAGCTATGGTTATTTGAAAATTGTCCATTAATTTTTTGTTCACTCTTCAACTTGGTGCAATTCTACGTTGTAATTATGCATTTTTGCACCTCCTCCATTGGAGTTTTAGTAGGATTTCAATTGGGTTTATTTATATACATATTTTGGACAGTCTGTCCAAGTTTCACCTTTTTCTAGGTTCTGGGAAGCTAGTTACAGCCTGCTGAATTTCTAGGCCAATTCGTGTTTTTGGTCTAGAATGCTACATGTACCTTCTTTGTCATCTTAAACATTTTTAACATGCCTGGAAATTTAATTCAGCTATAGGACTATCTTTTATGGTTCAATATATTTTCATTAACTACTCTTGTGCCTCAATCTAATTCCAGAGCAAAAGGTTATGGCCCTTCGAAGTTAGTTGGGTCTTAAAATTTACCCTCCATTGTTTGTCATGTAACTTCCTCATAAAAGCTTTGTTTGACAAACGGTTTACACCATTAGAAAGCTCTCTCTAGGCTCGTGTACCTTGGTACACTCTATTCTCGTGGTTTTTTGAGTAGTTAAAAACCTTGTAAAGGGCCTAAAAAACACACTGCAAAAAGAGGACCTTCAAACAGTATAAAACGTTGCAGAAATTTGTTGGTTTTCTGTTGATGTAGACCATCCAAATGACTTTGCGCACACAAATTTCAACCTATACACCCACATTTAGCATGTGGAACAACACCATAAGGTAGCACATGCTTCGTGCACCTATAACCAATGTGGATCACGTCTCTGTCGCGCCAATAATTGATGCGCACTACTTTTGTGTCGCGCGCCAATATCCACTGCGCACAATTTTGGTTCTTGCACTAATACCTGTTGCGTGCAATTTTTGTGTCGCGTGCATTTTACTCTACGCATTGCACCATGTCAAAGTTTAGTACGCCCCACCATGTACCAGTACTTTGCATGCACCAGTAACTAAACTATACCCACATTGTGCATGCACCAACAAAATTCCTCTGCACTCTGCCAACACTGCACACACCACGCGCACCATTATTATGTGTGTGCACACCGCCTGCGCTAGTATTACGCATGCGCCACTCAATCTGCACCCTGCAATGCTAAATTTAGTGCGCACACCCACGTGCCAAAATTTTCCACGCATTACCACTCTCCATCGTGCAGCGCCAAAATTAAGTGTGCACACCCGTGTGCCAATATTTTCCACGCAGTGCCACTCTGCACCGCACAACGCCCAATTTTAGCATGCGCACCTGCACACCAATATTTTTCCGTACAATGCCACTCTGCACTACGCAGCACCAAATTTTAGTGCACGCCAATATTTTTCCGCGCAATGCTACCCTGCACCGCGCAGTCCCCAATTTTAGCGCACGCACCCACACGCCAATATTTTTCCGTGCAATGCCACTCTGTACCACGCAGTGCCAAATTTTAGCACGTGCATCTGCATGCCAATATTTTTCCGCACAATGCCACTCTGTATCACACAGCGCAAAATTTTAGTGCGTGCACCCGCACGCCAATATTTTTCCGCACAATCCCATTGCACCGCGCAGCGCCAAATTTTGGCGCGTGCACCTGCACGCCAATATTTTTCCACGCAATTCCACTATGCACCATTTAACGCCAAATTTTAGCGCGTGCACCCGCACACCAATATTTTTCTACGCAATGTCACTTTGCACTACGCAGTGCCAAATTTTAGCATGTGCACCCGCACGCCAATATTTTTCCGCGCAATGTCACTCTGCATCGCGCAACACCAAATTTTAGAGCACGCACCTGCACGCCAATATTTTTCCACATATCACAATTTTTTCATTGCACATCATGCATTTTTAGTGCGCCCACCTGCACACATTCATTTTTATCCGCATCAATTCCTTTTGAATTCGGCTACATAAATTGGGCCTTTTTCCCAAGTTTTTTCCAAGTTTTACGATAGAAATTATGCAACTATGAAATTTGTTCATTTTCACCTTGACAACACTAATTCAACCTCTATAACAACAAATCGTTGTTGGTTGACATTCCTTGGATGAATTTTTCCCAAACTCAATTCACAAATTAAGAATTTTAAATTAACTAATCTCGCTCCATATGCCATGGCTTCCCGGTAACTTCAAATTTGACCAATTCCAAGTCTGAATTTGCTAGAACAGATATTAAATCAAGAATATCTCACCACTTGGCCAAATTTCTCAATTTTCCCATGAATTTAACAACAGAAATTGGGGAGTTTTCTCAATTCCATGCAATTGCTTCTAATTTTTACCATGGACGCTCTGTAACTTGAAATTTGGCCACTTCGAAATCAATCCTCTGTGAAATTTCACTTCAATTCAACTTGCTTGGCCCATCCAGGCTCAGTTTTGAAAATTGGAGCTCTGATACCATATTGTAACATCCCGAGCATCCAACCAAGCTATGTCACGTAACAAATTTCAAATTGTATGCAAATTTAAACATATACACACAGAAACTCTTGCGGAACTTTATACATAAAACATAAAATAGACAAATACATTATGTAATGCACAGAATCATACTGAAATGACCGTAAACATATACATACAGCATAGACAGGAAATACCAATAAATATAAAGACAGGTATAAACCACACACAGGAAAAAACCATAAAAATAAACACAAATAATAATGCAGCATGTAATTTAACACATGATTGACACTTATCTCGGTAAAAATATCACCAACTGCATGCAAACCTTCCACAAACTTCCCAGCCTTAGACCACACTACTCATCACTCTCAATAGTGGGTCACCCCCGAGCTGGAACTAAACTCCACCCAGGTAAAGGGATTCCTAACCAGGGTAATGTATCTCAGACAATAGGAAAGACTCTGTCATAGATGCCAACTCAAACTAACAGCCTACAGTCCCTCATTTCCCACATGTTTGTCCCACCCCAGGAAGTGTGCCCCTTCTCTTCTCAACAGTCCCTTAGCTGCCCCACTTCCCTTCCAGGGCTTCACAACAGGCCGGACAAGAAGTCTCAGAGCCCTGTAGCTACAGTTTAGCACCTTCAAGAATCAATTCCCAACAATTCTCTCACCTAGAAAGAAATTGTTCACGGGCCTGACAGCCTGCCTCTTTAGTCTCCCATGGGCCTAACAACCCGCTTCTTTAGTCCAGATCCCAAGCTAACTAGGTACAGGTACGGGTATGGGTACAGGTACAGTGATAGTAACAGAAAGGTACGGAGGATAACTAAATGAGTGAGTGATGATGGAATGAATGAACGAATGGCCAAATGAACTAAGCCAAAACTATATGTATACATGTTCCCAAATTGACACTTGTCATGTTGGGAGCTACTTTGGCCCACTTGTCCCCATCCTTAGAACTTAGGATAAAATAATTATCCATACTTTATACTTTAAGGAATATTAATATAATATTCTTTTTTGGCTTAAGCTCCCTAGTTTAGCCCTTTTCCTTAACTTTTAGCCCCCCCTTTCCCTAACTAGTGGAGTTTAGTYCCCCATACTCTTTTATCGTGGTCGGTATACACGCAACGATGTATTATATTAATGATGAGACATATACAAAAATAGGCTCGTTGGCCTTTAACATCTAGGCTCTCTAGCCTAATTCAACACATAATCCTCCTAGCTTATAATAACTGGCTCACCAGCCTATAAAACACAACATATACACAAAGGCTCCCTGGCCTCAAAATCGCACGCACTTAAGTTTGTTGTGTGCGGTATCCTAGAATGTGCACACTTAATCATTTTAGTGTGCAGTACATGCACGCACTATACCATGGAAGGTGCATACAAAAATGATATCAAACAACTCACCAGCTTAAGTACATTTGCATTTACATTTACAATTGGGTTCAGCCTAGGGGTATTACACATGGGCAAGACGCACGTGGTCTTGCGGACAAGTCTACAGGTAGCATCACCATATCCACACAGGATATCCATAGTGCAACATGACTTCAACCCATGCATCCAAGGTCTATGGGTAGCTCTCAATAGCTACAACATGTCCCCAGGACACCCACTACCCTACAATGCATCAGTACCTGATTATGTGCACACTCAGTCTCAGTGCCAACCCTTTTTCATGTTGGATGAGATCCACCAAACTCAGTGCCAACCCTTTTTCATGCTGGATGAGATCCACCAGACTCAATGCCAGCCCTTTTTCATGCTGGATGAGATTTTCCATTTGTTCTCAATGCCAGCCCTTTTTCATGCTGGATGAGACCCACCAAACTCGGTGCCAGCCCTTTTTCATGTTGGATGATATTTTTCCAGTTGTTCTCAGTGCCATCTCTTTTTCATTTTGGATGAGACCCACCAGACTCAGAGCCAGCGCTTTTTCATGCTGGATGAGATTTTTCCATACTCAATGCCAGCCCTTTTTCATGTTGGATGAGTTACACCTGTCACTCCCTCTGAAGAGGGACCACACCAAGCTTCTCCATGAAGTACTCGAACTTTGTCCTCGATAGCAACTTGGTGAAAACATCCTCAACCTATTCCTTGGTAGTCACGAACTGGAGCCTCACTGCTCCCTTCTACACCATATCCCTAATATAGTAATGTATGATCTCGATATGCTTCAACCTGTCATGGAACATCGGGTTCTCTAACAACTTCATGCAACTTTGGTTGTCACACCAAATGCAGGTCGCCTCTAATCCGAGACCAAATAACCCGAACAGTAGATTTCGAAACCACATTGCTTCTTTGCTCGATGTACATGCTACCACATACTCAACTTCAGTCGTACTGAGCACCACACATGACTGCTTTTTGCATCTGGCGGAGCCTCCTACTCCTTACTATAGTACCCAGTTCCCTCTGGAACTGACCATCCGACTCCCTCTCGAGCACTGAATATCCACTCGATCTTCAATCTGTTGACTTCATTACTTGTCCTCCAGAACAAGTTTTGTCATCCTCTTCTTGTAGGTCTTACCTACAAGTCAGATTTAGTCCAATACTCAGCAACATTCCATAATCATGAAATTAATCAAGGCATAAAGCAATAACAATTTCTTAAGTATGATGACATAGTACTCATAGTCATGCAACCACACAAGGTTTTATTATCTTTGACCACACTTATGCTCAGCACTCATCCACATACCAATACATGTGGCAACTATCTAGATGTCTTCCATCTCTACCAGAACATACTATAAGGAGTGCACTACTCCAAGCATGTTAGAAAAGAGGTTTCATCCTAGACAGGCTCCATCATGAGATGATGTGCAACGCTATAAGATACCTACTTATAACATCACATGCCAAACATGATCCTACTTCTTGAAAGAAAACCAAGTCACATCATAAATAAAACATATGACAATGAATCAATCATAGTAAGGGATATATAGTCCTCTCTCTTAATCTCGGCTATCTAGTATGATCATGTCCTGGAGATGTACTGCTCCTAGAGACTTCATGTCTCTGAGCATCACATCATGCACTATTACATCGAAAGTTCTTCATGTCTGCTTCATGTCTCAAACTAGAGACCATCTAATATGTTGTCTCATGCAACCGTCACTATAGTTTCCCTTAGAGTTATCACATGTGACCTACCCAAAACAAGGACAACAAAGGGGAAAACAGTGGACAAGAATAATACTCTTATAATAATAAAAACAAGAACGAGAACAATAATCATAGTAGCTCCTTCTCAAAGCTATTTCTTATGACCTTCCTCGAACAAGAGAAAAAATAAAAATACAATAATAGGAACAACACTCTTCTAGTGTTGTGATCAATCATTCTTCCATGGTATCCTCCATGGAATTTATAAAATAACCAAGATGACCTGCCTGGAAACAAAACAAGGAGTATCTCCTAGAGGAGATGTTAGTTCATATTGCAAACAAGTACAATAAGTATTTATATCAATAGTACTTACATGCATCCAGGTATTCATTGTATCTAGTAGTAATAGAACCTTTCAAGTATTGTTGTCACAACTAGCACTATAGCAATTATCAAACTTGATATGTACAAATTGGAAATTTATTAATTTAATCAATCCAACCTGGAACCTGGAGTCTTATCTTCAAGAACGAGTGATGTTGATTTTCTTTCAAGCCTCCTTCACTCAAGATGACAAGTATTCTCTTCAATCTGTCCCATGTACTTAAGACAATATACTTTCTTGATAGAAATCTAAGTTAGAGAATATAATGCAAATAAACTCTAAAATCTCAACCTTAAATCTAATAATTTGACCAAAGTTAGTTTCTAACTTCAAATTTGACCAAGGATTAGTACGATAATCATAACTTCAATGGATCAAAAAATGCAACTTGGATGTTCATAATGCCATAACATCTAGAGGCATATGAAAACAATCAAACTTGGAGTGTGATGTTCCTTTGAATGTGTTGGATCTAAGATCCTTCTGGATCTACAATTGTAAGAGATCCCTTCTCCTGCAATCACACTCAAAATAGTGAAACAGTTTAAATATATATAAGTACATACCTTTGGCAGCATCAACAGGTAGCGGCACCATCCAACAGCATCAGCAGGCAGTGGCACCATCCAGCAGCAGCGACAAGCAATAATGAACCTTAAAACTTCAAAGGTGCTCCAACTTGTAATCTAAAGGTAGTTGGAGATGAACTAGGGTAAGGTGCACTAGGAAAACCAAAGATTAGTCCCAATACTTCACATAAAATTTCACTGCAACTAGTGTTGGCACTGCAAATGGTGCTGCAACTGGCACTGCAAACCTAGGGTTTTATGAGGAAACCCTAATTTCTCAACTTCTAAAATTTGCAAATCTGATCTAGGGAAGAGATGCGCCCTACTTAGGTGACCTTCTTAGTGAGTTCAGTATGTGCTCAATGAGCTTGACAATGGGGAAAATTGAGGATCTTCCTTCTAGTGGTTAAACTATTACGAAGGAAACCATCTCTGACTCCATGTTGAAATTTTGGTATACTCGATTAACCATAGACAATGTCACATCATTGTCACCCAATCATAGGCATTCACATATTCCACCCCCGAGCACACTAACCTTTACTTAGAATAATTTCAGCAAGCCTACTCCATAACCAACAGATAAACCCTAGCTGCTAACTGCAAAAGCAACTCAAGACAGGTAGAGCGCTCCTTCTCCAAGGGTAGCGCACAAGAGAGAGAGTCTCCATAGAACAAGTACCATATACAACTGCAGCAGCTGCAGCTGCACTACTCTCTCAGACTTGCACCATACTTAGTTAGAATATCACCAAGAGTATCACCAAGAGTTTCACCAAGAACCACCAAGACAATCACCAAGAAAAACCACCAAGAGAGAGACCAAGACCCAAGAGATGACCATGCACCCTTATTCCTCCTTGTAGTTGCAGTTGCATCTGCAACTACATCTCTCCACAAGACTTGCGCACTAATTAGTTCTCCAAATGAGCTAAAACATCCTCTATCTATATTAAATTGTCCAATGACTTTTCTGGCTAGGCCGACCTGACTTTCTGGTAATTATATTTATGTTTATCTTTTTTTTGTGGAGTCGACTTGTATTTTTGGAAGATAATAATCTAATATTATTATTCTGCTAGGTCGACTTGTCTTCTAGGGTTTCCACACATCTGTTTAATGGTTCACTTGCTTCTGAAATATTATATTCTAAGTCAAAGGGTACACGTGGAGGTTAATACCTCCCGTAGCTACCAAAACATCAACAATTCCAACCTGTACTTCAAGGTTGTGGATGGTGGACCAGTGATACTATTGGTATATGTGGATGACCTATTTCTAACAAGAGAAGAGAAGTGCATCACTAATAGTACGAGGAAGCTTGTTGCAGAGTTCGAGATGAAAGACCTAGGCATGATGCATTACTTCTTAGGTCTAGAGGTATGGCAGAGATCGAGTGAGATTTTCCTTAACAAAGGAAAATATATTATTGAAATTCAAAATGATGGACTGCAAGGCCATGCCCACACCAATGGTGAAAAATATGAAGTTGTTGAGAAATACATCTTTAGAGATATTGGATGCCAGCATGTATAGACAGGTGATTGGTTCGTTGATGTACTGAACGAACACGAGGCCAGATATATGTTTTTTAGTGAACACATTGAGTCAGTTTATGGTTGAGCCAAGAAGTGTTCACTTGTTTGCAGCAAAACATGTGATGAGGTACCTAAAGGGTACAATTGATTATGGACTCAGATATGCTTCAGATCGTGAGATAAGCATACAAGGCTTTACTGATTCAGATCGGGTTGGTAGTGTTGTAAACCGGAAGAGTACATCTGGATGTTGCTTCAGTATGGGATCAGCCATGATCTCCTGGTTCAGCAGGAAGTGGACTATTGAGATGCTCAGTACAGCTGAAGTAGAGTACATAGCAGCTTGTTCAGCTAGCAGTGAAGCAGTGTGGCTTCAAAAGCTACTTGCAGGATTGTTTTATCTCGAGTTAGAGGCGACTTGTATCTAGTGTGACTACCAGAATTGTGTGAACTTGACAGAGAACCCATTGTTCCATGACAAGTCCAAGCACATCGAGATCAGGTACCATTATATTAGAGATATGGTGCAGAGGGGAGCAGTGAAGCTCCAGTATATCGCTACAGATGAGAAGATAGATGACATGTTGACCAAGCCTCTGTCGAAAGTGAAGTTTGTGTACTTCGGAGACAAGCTTGGTGTGGTCCAAAACGATGTCCCTAGTAAGAGGGAGTGATGAGTTACAGTTGAGATCCATGGCAGTAGCTTCAGCCTGTGGCAAGAGCAACGGGTGGTCATTCATGGGCAAGTTATGGCTACTCCAATGATAAATCCCGGTACCCTGAGTTACTGCTACTCCAGTGATAAAGCATGGTACGCAGATGGCTACTCCAGTGATAAATCCTAGTACGACGAGTTATTGTTACTCTAGTGATAAAGCCCGATACACAGATGGCTACACTCTAGTGATAAAGCCCGATACACAGATGGCTACACTAGTTATAAAGCCTGGTACGTTGAGTTATTGTTACTCTAGTGAAAAATACTGGTATGCAAATTACTACTCCAGTGAAAAAGTTCGATACGCAAATTTACAGACTATGGCACCAGTCAGCATGACCTCGCACAATGTCAATAGATACTATGCCTTCAAGGCTAGTTAGTTACCTGGATTTTTAGTTGGTGGGCCAACCTATGTGGTTGGAGGTGCTTCCTAGCCTTAGGATAGATGGGTAGTGTGTGCGCACTACATCACCTAATTCTCGTGATTAGATGCCTGGTCATTATGGACCAGTTTCCTAGTGTGCCAACTAGAGCTTGCTAGTTCATTGTGGAACTAGATGCCAGATTCTTTGTGAGTTGGCGAGTGAAAGCCCCGTGATGACATAAAGCTCAAATGGATGATGAGACCCTGGATGTTGATGTGGTTACAAAAATTCTTCAATATAGATTCATGGAAATTCAACAAGTCAATGGTCAAGTGTACAGAAGAGCAAAAGCATTTGTGATGTTCATGACAAAAGAATACCCTCCTTCCTAAGAGGGAGTGTTGAAGTTTAAGTAACTTTGGAAGATATTATTATTATATTCATATTGTATTTGACCAAGACAAAGCCCTAAAACATAATGTTATATTATATTTGTTAAGTCGACCCTATTGTGTCTTTGTAAAAAAATTCCCTTTTGTGCCTTGACAAGTCAATTGTAAATTAGAAGGGTAAAGTGGACAGGTTGGCCCTGACCTAATTCTGGGCAGTCCAACTTGTATTTATAAGAGGCTAGGCGCCTCATTTGGAAGATACACACAACAAACTCTCTCACACATAAAAGTGTGCAAGTCTTAAAGAGTGATGCAGCTACAGAGGAAGGGTGACACAACTACAGAAGAAGCTTGTTATGGTTGAGGGTTTTGGTTATCTGATGAAGGACTATCTTGGTCTAGTGGTGCGCTACTCTATTTTGGTTAGGGTTTTCTAGTTTATCTTCTGTTTGGTGAGATCTCTCTTGAGAGAGACATTGTACTTGTTGAAGAATCTATATTGAAGAAGTTTTGTTGGGTTTTCTCCCCCACAAGGGTTTCCAAGGATAAATCTTGTGTATATTGTGGATGTTTTTCTTTCAGTGATCCTTATGCATGCAGTTATTGTTTTAATAGTCTAAAGTTAAAGAATACAGAACACACTTAACTACTATAGAGAAATTTTAACAAATTTCAAGTTCATTATTTTTGTCATATTGTATTTTAAGGGTCAAATTGTGATTAAGGCACCCCTTTAAAATGAACCAATTGATTTTATGTCTAGTAGCATTCAGTAACTTAGCTCAATCATGCTAAAGCAATCTACATAACGTCTTTTTTGTATTTTGTTGAAGTAACCATAATGCATTATTCTACGATAAAACCAATCTGACCTTAATAGAAAATATCTTAAGGATAGTTTGAAGGTACGCCCCTTTTTAACCAAGAAGTAGCACAAAGGTCTAGAGTGGCATGGGAAGGTTACCCACACATTATTCCCTAGCATTAGTCCCTGTGAGAGCAAGAACAACACGAGGGAGAATAGCATGTTCCTTGGAAGGTTGACTCTTTTGAGAGGGATTACCTTTCTAGGGAGCTATAATTTAGAGAAATCAGACATAACTATAAGAAATCTTAAGAATGAGAACCCTCCAAGCCCTAATGGGTTAATAGTGGAGTTTTGCAAGTAGATGTGGCAGTTGGGTTGCCCTGCGTATTCAAAAATGTGTTTAGGAGCTATTAGAGGTAGTTGTACAGGGAGTTGGTCAATGCAAGTCTTGTCAAGATTTATCCCTAAAATTGAGAGGATGGCATCAAATTACACTCCTTAAAGTACCTACAAAATATTCTCCAAAGTTTTGTCTAAGAGGATTAAATAGTTGGTTGATATTATAGTCCAAACAGATAAAATTGGGTTTTTTAAGGGAAAATTCATTATTGAAAATCGTATAACTACTTCAAAAGGGATTAAGTGCCCTAACTCCTATCCAAAAGGCACTTATACACAAATTTTATTTGATAAGGCATATGACAAGATTGAGTGAGACTTCATCCTTAACATTTTGCACAGGTTGGGGTTGGGATCTTTTACCATAGAACAGTGGAGACTCTTTTTACAAATCTCAACAAGGTTTTGTGTGAATGGTATACACTCTAACCCACCCTCTTATTGAACAACAATCTATTCCATGAGGTTGCCCTCTTGTGCCTTATCTATGTGTGCTTGCAACAGATGTCATGGGTTATTTGTTGGAGGCCACTAGAATGTAAGGGGAAATTAAAGGAATGTTTCCTTGGTGGTCAACAACTTCTTAGTGTCCACTTTGTATATGAATTATCCTTGACACCTTAATTGACTCGATGATCCATGGAGGGCGGTATTCTTTGCTTGGACACCTTTTAAGAAGTTGTTGGGGAAATTGTTAGCAAGAGAGAGCAAAGGTCTTTATTGGTCGGGATGACCCCCTAAATATTTAAATTATTAACGTCAAAGTATAAACCATGGGGAGATCATTTAGTATGTGGGTATTCCATTTGGTATGCATCTCTCTTGTTGATCAGTTGAGGTGGATTATGGCCAAGTTTGAAAAAAAAACTTCAAGCTTGGGGTCATCTAGATCTTCCACTCATCTAGAAGGTTACTATTATTGATAAAATTCTAGTAGCAAGCCATATATGTTATTCCTCATCTTGTCCCCTCCTAGGAAGTGTATAAAATTTTGGAATGGGTTCACATAAGTTTTCTTCAGGGACAGCAAGGTGAGGAAAAAGGGATTGCTTTTGTGGCTTGTAATTTTTTCACTTTGCCAAGAGATCCAAGGGGATTGGGCCTTCTTGACATATAAGAGCTCAAAGTGTTGCTCATGCTAGAAAATGAGTAGTACGGGCAGTGAAAAGGAATGCTCCTTGAAAACTTGTGTTCCAACACTGAATCCAAGAATCTCTTCTCATTCAAAGTGTTAAAGGCATCTTTTGGACATGTAACATACTCAGTGATGTTAAGGCCTTCACACTTTCAAGGTTAGTTCTGCTCAAAAAAGTGTGTACATTGCTAATAGTTTTCAGTTTTCCCAAATAACAATATGAGGGACCTCGATATGGTTGGAATCTAACATCAAGGCCAATTTGGACATTCCAATATCTTAGTAGTGATCTTAGTCTCTCAAATATGTTTTCTTATAAAAAACTAGCCAGAAAAAAGTCTCTTCTTTTGGAAGGATTTGTAGAACCACAAGTATCAACAATGGTAACCCTACCACAGTTTTTACCAGAGGTCAAAAGTTAAATCATTTAGACATAATTGTTTAAGCTTTTTTTGTATGATTTTGAAAAGTTGTCTCTTTAAAATGCAAC
Source organism: Picea glauca (assembly GCA_000966675.3). NCBI lineage: Eukaryota > Viridiplantae > Streptophyta > Pinopsida > Pinales > Pinaceae > Picea > Picea glauca. Next base: position 2,932 of record JZKD02S0184389.1, on the reverse strand, counting down.
ATCATAGGTTAAGTATGTTCTAAAGGTATTGGAGATGAAGTAGTTGGAAGCCATTTTACATTCATTTGGCAAAGGACATCAATGATATGATAGGACACCTCCAACATTGTACCCATGTTTGAACAAAAGATGGGGTTTATGTGACCCTCAAGCACGTTGATTGAGGAGGTGCTAGTGCATTTTTAAATCTCAATCTTCTTTCAAACACAATGTATGGTGGTAGTGTATGCTTCATTAAAGGATGGTTGTTAAAACCATGCTTCATCAACTTGATGTTACAAACAACTTTATATCTTTATGGTAAAGATAAAATGATTGAGCGTGTTTTTTGGAAATGCAACTTTGCCATGACTTTTTGGGCATGGTTTTAAGGTAAATTTCACTTTCACCTCCTCTTTATTGCCACACTATTGTGGAAAGGCCCTCTCTTGGGGGACACTTTGATGATTGGGGATTGCATCCATGCAAGACACATAGTTTGATTGGCTGCAATTGGATTTCTATACAGTATTGGTGTAAAACAAATTTTAATGAGGAATCATCTCCCCTTGGCGTAGGGGAATTGAGGCTCTTTACGCAAGAATTGGCTATGCTTGTCATATTCAATCTTTGTATCTTCCTTAGAGATGTTGAGTTCCTTTCTATAGGAGCACAAGCTCATATGATTTCTTTTCTGGCCTTTTTAGGACAGGAATTATCTAGTACTCTTGTTCATTTGATGTAACTATATGTGCCAGGAAGTAAATATTCTTCTATCTAGTAATATATGAATTAACCAGATGTGCTAGCTCAATTGGTTGAGTATTTTGAGCTTCATGCAAGAGGTCACGGGTCAATCCCCCGAGTTAGCTACCTCGGTTGCACAGCACACTCGGTGTCCCTACCAAAACATTTGTCATAATTAATGAAGACGGGTTTACAGTAGGTACCATTTGTGAAATGTGAGGTAGTGCCAAGGGGTTTCCCCACAAGGTTTTACTTTTTGTGTGTGTGTGTGTGTGTNCTGGCCTTTTTAGGACAGGAATTATCTAGTACTCTTGTTCATTTGATGTAACTGTATGTGCCAGGAAGTAAATATTCTTCTATCTAGTAATATATGAATTAACCAGATGTGCTAGCTCAATTGGTTGAGTATTTTGAGCTTCATGCAAGAGGTCACGGGTCAATCACCCGAGTTAGCTACCTCGGTTGCACAGCACACTCGGTGTCCCTACCAAAACATATGTCATAATTAATGATGACGGGTTTACACTAGGTACCATTTGTGAAATGTGAGGTAGTGCCAAGGGGTTTCCCCACAAGGTTTTACTTGGAGTGTGTGTGTGTGTGTGTGTGCGCACACACACACACACACACACGTACTTCTCAAAAATAAAATTGTCGTGTTGGTTGTGGTCAAGTGGTATATATATTTATATATAAGCATTTCTCACAACTAAAATTGTGTCATGTAGGTTGTGGTGAAATGGTTAAATCAAAGCATTTCAATGTTGAAATTTGGATTCAAACCCCTAAAAAACATGTTGTCTCACTAATGCGCAAAATGGCGTTAACCATCTCATCCAAAACCAAGTGCAAGTCCTTATGGCCTTCACAGTGCACAAATGATGAGACATACCTCAACAAATATGGCCATGTGCAAGTCATCGCCAAATTTGGCAAAACAGATACCCCTTTATCATGGTATTGAATCCAAAGGTAGGCATAACAAAAAAGCCATCCACCAAACAGAGAGAGAGAGAGAGAGATCAACCCAATAAAATGTCAATGAGAAACACTAATTAAATAGAATTGCATCAGATTATGTTGGGTTGTGTCCGTAACACATTATATGTATCATCCTCCCGAGATGTTTGAAAGCAAAAAATACTAGGCTTTGGTCATAGGGACTCGAAGGGCATGTGAAAGATGTAGTTTTTCCATTTACCACCTCACCTTAAATAATTCATTTAGAAGTTAGTTTACATGATTTGAGAAGCAAATATCATAAACGTAAAAAGCAAATTCAAAATTGCAATCAATTTGGCAAAAAATATAGATTAGCAATTCTTCAAGTATTGGTTAAATATTTGTGGTTCTAATGAGCACCAAGATTTTGTTGAGATGATGGTGTAAGCTTTTCTTTGAGACCAAAGACAACCTCATTGTGGAATTGTTATTATTTTGTTTCTATATTTGGCTTAAAGTTGACCTAGAAAACACTCATTTATTATATTCCTAGGTGATAAAGTCAACCTAATCATCATAAAGGGTCCATAACCCTTCTTGGGAAAGCACCCTACCCCACTAACCAAATTCAAAATTGCAATCAATTTGGCAAAAAATATAGATTAACAATTCTTCAAGTATTGGTTAAATATTTGTGGTTCTAATGAGCACCAAGATTTTGTTCAGATGATGGTGTAAGTTTTTATTTGAGATCAAAGACAACCTCATTGTGGAATTGTTATTATTTTGTTTCTAGATTTGGCTTAAAGTTGACCTAGAAAACAACACTCATTTATTATATTCCTAGGTGATAAAGTCAACCTAATCATCATAAAGGGTCCACAACCCTTCTTGGGAAAGCACCCTACCCCACTAACCTCATTTGTAACATCATCTTGATCATCTATACAAGTAAACTTTATTTATCCTATGGGCAAGATCTCAAATGTTGCACTCTTTATTGATGGTTATTGTTGTGAATCTCTCTTACAAGAAATGTGATGGTTATGGCTCTCTCTCTCTCTCTCTCTCTCTCTCTCTCTCTCTCTCTCTTAGTGCTCTTTTATATTGTGCACTAGTGTTCATTCATCTCTGATTTGTGTTGATTTGGGGTTTTGATGATTGATTCCATTGTGCACACACACATTTGTGCTCTTTTATCTTGTGCACTAGTGTTGGTTCATCTCCTATTTGTGTTGAATTAGGGTTTTGATGGTTGATTCCA
>JZKD02S0184377.1:316134-328401 GCA_000966675.3 Picea glauca | reverse complement strand
CTTCAGATAGACTGAAAATAGTCTTTTGGAGGTCCAAAAGCTTCCCAATGGGGAGGTGTGATCCAGGGGATCAAATTTTGCTCAAAAATTCAAAGTGTTTGAAATCACTTCAAATCGAATGAGAGCGTAGGCCTCGTCGTTATGAACCCAACGCAACTCATTTGGGTTCAAACGGACATCGGGAGAAAGAGATATCGCGTTCTGTTCAAAATGACAAACAGGCAAAAAAAGGGATGTTGACTATACAGTCCGTACAGTCCGTACGGACGCTGACGTGGTAGGTCGTATGACACGTGGCAGGACATATGACACATGGCAGGTAGTTATTTAGACAATTGGCATGTGTTTGTAGTGAATGTAATGATGAAACATGGCCCAATCAATGGTCGCCACGTGTCATATATTTATTGGTTTAAAATTATGTCGTTGGCCGGAGTCAACCCCGCAACCTCCGGGCAGGGGGGAAAGACTTGGAAAGAGCCACCAACTGGCACGCCACTAGTTGTTCCTTGTAATATATATGGCAAAATATATTTAAATGTTTGCATATGTGTATAGTTTGGGGCGCGACTGGGTCGGGGCTTCGCCCCAACCCTTGGTCGTACATTGTATTACATATGACCCAATGTTATACCATTCAGGCATGCGTGGTTGTGTTTATTCCAAGGGTTCTACAAATGACCCGCCATTTGGCCTTCGACCATTAGCTTGTGGAATGGGAGCCTATGTTTATGCTAGCGCACAGTCGCATGGGTCATACAACCTTGCCCTTGACGATTAGGGGCTAGGTGCGCTCGTAATTGTCCTATAGTTTGCACGGTTCGCACGATTGCATTTGGTCCTAAGTTTTTACGCTTAAATATGCATGTGGGCTAGGTTGAGCCAACAAGGGTGCATTTTGTAGATGTAGAGACAACAAGTTTGAAGGGGGGACTTATAGGAAGCCTATCTTCTTCAATTTTTGGCCAAACGAGGTGCGGAAAAAGTCCAGCTAGGGGTTTTTGGACGTTCTGAAGCCATTGGAGTAGTCTATTTAACATTTTGAGCATTGTAAAGCACATTTTTGAGCACTTTGATAAAATAATACAAATGATCCATTGGAATCTGGACCAGGAGATGTATCCCAAGAGAGGGGTGAACTCCTTTATCATTTGTTGTGTTATGTGTTTTCTGTTCACTGTTTTTGTTGTTGTTTATATGCATCTTGAATGAGTAAATCCTATTAAAGTTGTGTTGCAAAGTTTTTCAATTTGCATTTTAACACATAAAATTTAAATTGTAAATATTTACAAGAATACAAGTCTTCTTGATTTTTAGATCAAGTATTCTATAAGAAGTTCCATCTAAATCTTTGACTTATATAAGGTTCAGTCACCCGCATTTATCATAGTGACTAATAGGCTTGCCCAGAAATGAGTTCAAGCATTTATTCCTTCTATTCCATCCCTTAAACAATATTCAGGTCCTTCCAACAGATCAGGAGGTGAGCGTCCTATTACATAACTCCTGATATAAATCCTTCCAGATGTCATTATTGGGATTTATAAAAGAAAATCCACCATATTGAATTATTAGAATAAAGTAATAATATTATAATCAAATCTTCTTCTAATTTAAGGGTAAGTTTCATTGTCTGATCTTCCTAAACAAAAACAATCCCTCGTCTATAAAAACTTCAGATTTGATTGATTAGGGAGAAAAGTTGTTGTTTTGTCCGATAAAAAATAAAATAAAAAGGATCTAAGAAGAATAGATGGTTTGGTTTACTTTCTCCGCCTGACCTCCTACAAGTCATCCTGCTTGATATCGGTTCATGGAGATTCACCGTCTTACCTGAGAAATGTCCATGATTCCCCACTGATGCCTCCCATGTGAGTCTGCTTCAGTTTCCCAATCCCAATGCCTCAACCCCAGGCTGCCAAAAAGACCAGTCGAACCCACTGTTGCACCTATTGACTCTTCCACCGAGCACCCCAAGTCTATCTACTCATTGTCTTGTCTGGCTTATACCATTATAGAGCTGACGGGTGTTATTAATAAGCATGTAGAAGTACAAATCCATGGCAGTAAAAAAAAAAATTGTCATTCCGTGCATTAAAAACCATTGGCATCACCAAACGCCTGAATAAACAATTATAAAATAAACAAAATCGTTGGGTGATACATCCCAGGAAATACAGAAGTAAATGAATATTGGACAAGGCAGGGTGTCATTAGGACAACTAGAGTAGATTCCTGGTTTGAATTAATAGCATAGAAGGTAAAAGGAAACGTGATGTGTTTACTGCTCAAAGATTCACAGACAGAGAATAGCCTCCGCCAGAAGTCAAGCAATGATTTGAAATTCGTAATAACCTAACCATTAATGATTTAGAATTCGCTTAATACAACCATTAAACCATTCGCCTGAATGTATTTCATTTTAAAGATAAAGCTTCCAGCAGTCGCACCCCAAAAGGAAGACTCTATGCAAAAGACTCAATGCAGAGGCAAAGGATAAATTCAGTCAACACCACTCAATCACAAGTCGGGTTAAGGGATTCTATTTTTCTTCACTAGGGGTACCCAACAACGCAGACAGAGATAAAAATAATCCCTTTGAATCAATGCCAACAAAATCACAGCCCAGAAGAAAAAAAAAATGCAACCAAGGATCGATAATTTGATTTTCATGAATTTATAGCATGGAGGAAAAATATATCACAGGCCAAGCCAACTTGTAGACAGGAAAGTCACAAAAAAATGTTTTTCATTTCTAGGATACAAATTATAAACGCAGATATTAAAAAAAAATAAAAATGGATCCATCAATATTTAAAAAAAAAAAATCGGGAAAAACGAACTAACGAAGAGATAAGAACTTGTCGATTTTAAGGAACAACTTCGCCAACAAACGAATTGAAGGGTTGAATAAACACTTTAGGGCACAAGTTGAACCTTCAGCCAAGAACAACATTAAGGGTAGACGGCTGACAGGTGCATCCTTCGCTCATCATCCTCGCACAGAAAAGAAGGGCGTTGAGATACATAGGTCTATTAACGCCGAGGCAATGACCGTAGATCAGGCTTCTGGAAAACTGCTCAAGCAAGGACTGGTGAGCTAGGGATGAAGGAAAAACAACCACAAGGGTCACAATCAACACCACAATGTGGCCAAGACATACAGGGAAACGAAGGCCATGGGAGTCAATCAATCATCAAGCTAGGCTAAGAAAAAAATTTCAGTCATCAATCTAGACAATCAATTTACTTACCTAATCAAACACACAAATCCAAGCATAAAACCTACAACATCTACTATACAAAATGAAGAGAGCGTATCGTTGCCTGATCGCCCGCTCTGAGTGACATTCGCGCGCTCCATGCAACTCCCATGTGCCAACTGGCGAGACTTCACCAGTACCTCCTAGCCAATGCTAGGGGTACTCTTCTTCCCCCTTAGCCCCCTGAGATGTAAAGGGGCCACACACTCACTATCTAGATATTTCGTCTATCTCCCAGCTCGCCTCGTAAGACCGAGCTACCACTGGTCACCGAGCTGGGTATCCCAAATCCCACAAGTTAAGTTAGTCAAGTGGATATTTCTGCAGCATAATGTTACGCAGACAGAAGAAGGTCCTTCATCCTTCTCCCTCCTTCATTATATAGAGTTTCAAACTTCCTTTCTTTCCTAAAATCTCATTTAATTAAAGTTTTGAAAATAAATTCCTAAAAATTATTCTTCGTACAAGTGTCCCCCATCCCCTACATTCCTCCATAAATTAACTTCTTTAATTAATTAATTATATTTAATTCCATCACCCACCTAGATTTACTCCTAGAATCACTCCTAGGTGTCCCCAAATTCTCTTACAGGTTTTTAGTAACTTTCCCTTTTATTAAATGGCTAGTTTAGTTTAAATTAGAAAGCTAACTTTCCCTTTTATTTAATAATTTAAATTTCTTACTTCCTTCGTGTTACAATATTTTATGAAGATCATAATCATCATTTAAGTTGTTTTTATTTTAATTAATTAATTTATTTATTTATTTATTTTTTAAAAGGTAGACAAAATTTTACCACTAGCATAATTTAGACTTAGACCTTAAATTTGTATCGAGTGACATTTAATTAGGGAAATTGTTTTTAAAAATACTTAACATGTTTTTCCTCCTAAGTCCATCTAGGTTCATTCCTCTATCATCAACAATGCGACATGCCCTTTAGGACGCACTAGGTGCTTCAAGGGTGCCACTTGCCTCATCTGTTCCCTTGCATGACATGCCCTTCAGGACGCACTACATGCTCCAAGGGTGCCACTCGCCTCTTGACTGACTTGCTAGACATCAATAACCCCTGGAGTCAATACTCCACTAGGTGAAATTGTGGGAGACTAAGGGCCTCTAAGGAATAAGGCCCCTGCCTTATTTCATGCCCCTTAGAATCATTGTGAGAGACTCTCACAGTCTACCCTCACGACATCGTGGGTCCTCTCGAACTAGGTAAATGTTAACCTACAATTCGAGCCACAATGGGAGTGCTAGTATGTTGTGGCAGGGTTGTTGTCCACACCTCTCCCGCAACATCTCTGGTAGTCGTGCATGACCCCTTTACTCAACATGTGAGTCTGGTCGACAAGCTATCATCAACCTGCATCATCAACAAATCATGTCAGAAGATATCCATATCATATCATCTAATCAGATGCACTAATATCACAGTAAAACAATCAAACCCTAATGGTACACTCCCTAACTCAATCCAGAGTCCAAGGGTTTCCATCGATGCCTTTGCATCCTCAAGGTCCAAAATTTTGCACACTCAGTAAAACCGAGTCAATAGCACATGTCTATGTCAATGCAGTTAAACCATGTCATCAGCCCATAACACCTCATAATCAAAATCAAATGTTTTAATAATATAATAATCCAGATCACTTGTGAGAAAGTGTCATGTAAGAATAACTTTGCTCAGTGTGCCAAAGCGGGTCTAAACTTCGTCTTGAATTTTCATAGTAAAAATGTCGAAATAAGTGTATCACAGTATCATAAGTCTATCTTATCAAAAATGGAAACTGTTGGCGCATATCATATGCGTCCTCCCAGGTCATTGAGTGTGGACTATAGTTGTCCCACTGGACCTTGACCTGATTTAATGTTCGATGTCGTAGTTGTCGAATGCAATGATCCAAGAAGCGGATCGGCTCAGCTGTGAGCACACCCTCATCCGAAACTCACAAGGTGCTCAAGTCAAATCATGTGAAGGATCACTAATCATAATGTCTCAAACAGAGATGTGAAATACCTCTTGCATACACCTCAAGAGTCAAGCAAGGCTAGTCATTAGGCCACATACCTCTCTTTTCCAAAATATTGTAGAATCCCATGAACCTAGGATATAGTTTATCCCCTTGTTCCAAACTAGATCGAACTCTTATGCGGTTTCAGCCGTAAAAAGACTCGATCGCCACAATGTAACTACAGTTGACACGACACACATCATCGTAACTCTTCTGTCGATCCTGAGCTTCCTTGATCCTTTGTCTTAAGTTTTCATTTAATCTTCCAATTCTTGGATCGCTTTCGGTCCCACCTGGACCCTATCTCCAAGCCGATCCCAAATCAAAGGCGCCCAACATGGTCACCCATAAAGAAACTTGAAAAGTACCATCTTAATGGCACTTTGGTAAGTTTTGTTATAAGTGAATTCTACATGTCGCAAGAATTCCTCCCAATGCTTATGTTGGTCCATCACATACAAGCGCATCATGTCCTCCAGGGTCTAGTTCATTCGTTTGATTTGCCTATCCATATCCGGGTGATCCACAATACTAAATTTAAGCCGGGTTCCCAAGGCCTCTTGGAATTCATCCAAAATTGTCTAGTAAACACCAATCCTCGATTGTATATAATCCTCTTAGGCATGCCATGCAGCCTCACAATCTTACGGATGAAAACTCTAGCTATGTCAGGTGCCTGATACGTCGTACGCACAAGAATAAAGTGAGCATTCTTCGTCAAAGTGTACTACTACTACAAAAATTGAGTCATGTCTCCTTGCTGTCAGTGGCAATCCAACAATAAAATCCATCGAAATAACCTCCTATTTTGATTCCGGAATAGCATGTGGCTGTAGTAATCCTACTGGGTGTCTATGTTTAGCCTTCACCTGCTAACATTCTAGACATCTAGCCACCTAGTTGACTATATATGCCTTCACTTCCTTCCAAAAGAATAAGGGTTTAAGGTCTTCCCTCATCTTCGTGACTCCCGGGTGAGCCATGTAAATTTCTCTATGCGCCTTGCTCAGGATCAAGCTCCTCAACTCATTGTTCGGTGGTACGCAAATCCAATTTTTAAACCTCAAGAAACTATCGTCATCAACGAAAATACCTCAAACCTTGGTACCATCATTGTGTTTTGTTCGATAAAACCCTCGACCTCTTTGTACCAATCATCGTCACGCTGTAAAGTTAGAATCTTTTCACATAGATTCGTCTGAAGAGGCATCACCAAAAATATGAGTGGTCGTCGACTCAATGCATTCGCCACTCGATTCACTATTCCTTTTATGTAAGAAATATCGAATTCGTACTCGCTAAGCAATTCCGACCAACATCATTGTCGCGCGTTCAGGTCGCTTTGTGTAAAGATGTGTTTTAGTCCACAATGGTTAGTCTTTAATTCAAATTTTCATTGGACAAGGTAGTGTCTCCAAACCTTCAAGGCATAAACGATGGCTAACAACTCCAAATCGTGCATCGCATAGTTCTCCTCATGCCTTCTCAGTTTCCTCGAAAAGTAAGCGATCACTCGTCCATCTTGCATCAAGGCTCCGCCTAAGCCTTCCTTGGATGCGTCAGTGCATACCAAGAATTCTATGTCCATGGCTAGGACCTTTAGTATTGGTGTTGTTGTCAACAACTCCTTGATCCTCTGAAATGCTTCCACGCATTTCTCGGTCCCAACAACTTCTTGTTTTTCTTCTGCAATTCCGTGATCGGATTTCCTATCTTCGAAAACCCTTCGACAAACCATCGATAGCATCCTACTAAACCCATGAAGCTACGCACTTCCGAGACATTCATCGGTGCAGTCCATTTCATGATAGCCTCGACCTTCACTTGATCCACGATGATACCTTCATCGGAGATGACATGCCCTAAGTAGTGAATCTTTGATTGATAAAAAAATCATTTGGACAACTTCCCATACAATTGTGCTCTCACAGACACTGTAGTACTAAGCGCAAGTGCTCGTCATGGTCCTCTATCATTCGAGAGTAAATCAAAATATCGTCAATGAATACTTGGATGAACTTGTCCATGTATTCGTGAAATACCTCGTTCATCAAACTCACAAATACCCCAGGGGCATTTGTCTGTCCAAATGGTAAAACAATAAACTCATATTGTCCAAACCTCACTTTAGAGCGGTGTTAGGGACTTCATCCTCCTTGATCCATATCGATGATACCCTGATCGCAAATCGATCTTTGAGAACACTGTCCTCCCTTCAATTGATCGAACAGATCATCAATCCTCGGCAACGAATACTAATTCTTGATCGTTGCCTTGTTCAATTGATGGTATTCAATGCAGAGCCTCCATGACCCATCCTTCTTTTGTATGAAAATAACAAGCGCACCCCGCAGTGACACACTTGGACGTATCAGTCCTAGGTCCAGCAGTTCCTTTAGTTGCATTCTCAACTCCTCTAACTCTGGGGTCGACATCCGATAAGGCATTCTAGCTATCGGTTCAGTCCCTTGTTTTAGGTCTATATTAAACTCCAATTCCCTCTCCAATAGCATCCCAGGTAACTCCTTCGGAAGGATGTCTGCAAACTCTCTCACCACCAGAGGTTGTTCTAGACTTTCCGCTTCTCATTTTTCCTTTAAAGCAAGGATCGCATAAAGCATACACCCCTTGCGCATGCTTTTCCGTAGATACAAGGAAGAGATGAACCTCAGGGAGACACCCTAGTTATGACCTACAATCACACATCTTTGTCCCTCATCATCGACCAAGCTCAATCGTTTCATTTTACAGTTGAGTATCACCTCATGCGATTGTAATTAGTCCATACCAATCATGATGTCATAAGAACCTAAGATCGTGACGTACAGGTTGGCCCTTGTGACAAACTCTCCCAGGTTACGGATACAACACGTAACCTTTCATCCAACCTTCTGTTTGGCTCCCGAAGACATCTCTACGAAGATAAACTCATCCTATTTGACTGCCTTTAACTTAATCGTTTTTAGCGCTGCACCAGAAATGAAACTCTTGATAGCACCAGGACCTATCAAAATATTAAGGGTCTGGTCAGCGACGGTACCTATCGTCTCATGCACAGTCAACTGATGCTCTTCTTGGCGGTTATTCACCACTGCATGAATCCAATGGGCCTTGCCCAAAAAGTTCGACGGTAGTGGGTCCGACTGATCTAGAAACACCGGCCCTTTCCTTTGGGAAGGAATGATGGTAATGTGGAACCCCACACTCCAACACACCTTCCTTGGTCCAGTATTCCTGGTACCCATAGTAGAAGTTGAATTCTAACAATAAGGCCAAACTCAAACTCCTTGACCTTAAGTTTATAGGAAAATAAGAGGAGCATACATAAACACTCTAAAACGGGCCTCGCACTCAGGCACCGTGTGACTAATTTGTCGCAAGGCGTCGAACTCGTTGAGCTGACACTCAATGAATTCCTCAGAAATATATCTCTCTTGGAACCATTCCTCTAATCGTTCCCATGACACGTCATCTATGGTCATATTCAAAGTGGTAGGAGTGTCTTCCTCCATAGAAGAGCGCTCCCCTTCAGTTGAAAGACCACCACATGGACCTTCATGCTAGAGGTCCTCAACACGAAGCGTGAAGCACCACACATTCCTCTACAACCATGCCTCAACAACACCGTCATCTGTGACACTCGTGGATGCTAGAACTCAACTCTATCTAGTCCTTGGTGGAAGCAAATGGTACTTGCTAGGGCATGTTGCGGACCCTCCAGGGTACAGGTGCCCTTGCCTCAACTCAGTACCGATGGTGAATCAAGGCCCTTTGAAAAAACTAGAAGGGCCTTGTCAGACCATCATCATCCCTTACAGAAAGCGAATCCAACCCAAGGATTGGTTCTTCCCCTTTGGGGGTTCTAATCTGAGGGCGCAAGAAATTCTAGAGGCATCACACCTCCTTCCACGGCACCACGTCGCGAACCTCTGAGGCATCCTATAAATGCGATCCCGCAAGGACACACTAAGGTTTTCCATTAATGCAAGGGTTAAAACTCACAAGGTTATTGCAGTGGAAAGCCTAGTGATCCACAGTCGCAGGGTTGAACCCGCTCTGATACCATATGTGACCTCCCCATTGCTACGACTACTAGCGAAGCACAAAGTGATTTTTTTTTGTTTCCTTTTTTTTTGTTTGAAGCAGGAAGGAAACAATGACAATGGTTATCCCACACAAAACTTAACAGCTAGTAAAAGAAACCTCTATGGCGCGCCTCCAAGACATTGAGGCATTACCGAATGAAGCACCAAATCCCATTATAACCACCACTTTTCCCCACATGGGAAGCGCATGACCCAGACAGGTTTCATATGCACTTCTCTATCATTATGTGCATTTATCCCATCCTAAGGAATCATGCCGCCACCAAGCGTCAAGCAAAATAGTAACTAAGGTGCAACTTAATAGTCCTAACCCCTTAAGCCAGGACACAAGCCCCTATGCCAGAATCTGAAATTAACTGTCATACCAAAAGGGGTATAGAGATGATAACACCCAAATCTAAAATGATATACTTGACGCCAGGTAACTACTTTTAGTACTTTTAAAAGTGCAAGGTCAAATTAAAAGAGCCACAATCCAACTCTCAACGACATGTGAAACATGAGAATGGGTGTGCACAGGGTCCACAATCAATCAAGGTTAGAAGCACAAATCTAATTAAGGGAAGCGAACAACTAACAACACACATAGGAGGAAAGGGGTCCTAAGAAGGCAATGATCTGGCTTCAATAGTTCTAAGTGGCAAAGAGGATCTAAAAAGCATGAGTTCCGGTAAGAGTACTAACTAGAGGCTTCGAAAGCTCTAACCAGATTGTTAGTGACTTAGAGATGCAACGATACAAGGGATCATTAGCTACAATGAAGTCAAGACATCCTTTGCAAAACCACCCTATCAGCATCTAAAACTATGAGGAAAAAATTAACTCACTTGAAGTGCCAACCAAATCCTCATACACTCATGATAATTCCAAATAATAAAGGAGGTTTTGTATCAGATATAAGCTACTATCCTTCCCTTGGTATCTACTTGAACAAAAATGAAGGCTTGACGTTTGAACTTCATAGAATATTAATAATTAGGCAGATCAATACACAATAGGATTGTTTAAAAACACACTAAAGAACTGCTATAATAAACAATTGATAATAAGGAAACTGTTATAACCATTAAAGCAACTGATAACAAAACATTTTGGGAACCTCTTTAATAACCTTCTAAAGAACTACTGTAAAAACAAAGTCAAAAATATTCTAATAGTTAGCATAAAGGTCGAGGAGTAGTATTCTATATGAAGTTCCATCTAAAGCTTTGACTTATATAAGGTTCAATCACCTGCATTTATCATAGTGACTAATAGGCTTTCCGAGAAACGAGCTCAAGCATTTATTCCTTCTATTCCATCCCTTAAACAATATTCAGGTCCTTCTAACATATCAAGAGGTGAGCGTCCTGTTACATAGCTCTTGATATAACTCCTTCCATATGTCATTATTGGGATTTATAAAAGAAAAGCCACCATGTTGAATTATTAGAATAAAGTAGTAATATTATAATCAAATCTTCTTCTAATTTAAGGGTAAGTTTCATTGTCTGATATTCCTAAACAACAACAATCCCTCATCTATAAAAAATTCATATTTGATTGATTAAGGAGAAAAGAAGGAGAAAATTTGTTGTGTTGTCTGATATAAAATAAAAGAAAAAGGATCTAAGAAGAATAGATGGTTTGGTTCACTTTCTCCGGCTGACCTCCTACAAGTCGTCCTACTCGATATCGGTTCATGGAGATTCACCGCCTTACCTGAGAGATGTCCATGATTCCCCACTGATGCCTCCCATGTGATTCCACTTCAGTTTCCCAATCCCAATGCCTCAACCCCAGGCTGTCAGAAAGACCAACTGAACCCACTATTGTGCCTATTGACTCTTCCACCGAGCACCCCAATTCTATCTGCTCACTATCCTATCTGTATTATACCATTATAGAGTTGACGGGTCTTATTAGTAAGCATGCAGAAGTAAAAATATGTGGCATTAAAAATATTTTTGGTCATTCGGTGCATTAAAAACCTTTAGTATCACCAAACGCCTGAATAAACAATTATAAAATAAAAAAATTCGTTGGGTGATACATCCCAGGAAATACAGAAGTAAACGAATATTGGAAAAGGCAGGGCGCCATTAGACCAACTAGAGTAGACGCCTGGTTCGAATTAATAGCATAGAAGGTAAAAGGAAATGTGATGTGTTTACTGCTCAAAGATACACAAACAAAGAATATCCTTCGCTAGAAGTCAAGCAACGATTTGAAATTTGTAATAACCTAACCATTAACGATTTAGAATTCACTTAATACAACCATTAAACCATTCACCTGAATGTATTTCATTTTAAAAATAAAGCTTCCAGCAGACACACCCCAAAAGGAAGACTCGACACAAAACACTCAACGCACTCAACGCAGAGGCAAAGGATAAATTCAGTCAACACCACTCAATCGCAAGTCGGGTTAAGGGATTCATGTTTTCTTCACTAGGGGTACCCAAAAATGTAGACAGAGATAAAAATAACCCCTTTGAATCAACACCAACAAAATCACAACCCAGAAGAAAAAAAAACGCAGTCAGGGATCGATAATTTGATTTTCATGAATTTATAGCATGGAGGAAAAATATATCACAGGCCAAGCCAACTTGCAGACAGGAAAGTCACAAAAAAACTTTTTTTATTTCTAGGATACAAATTATAAATGCAGAGATTAAAAAAAATAAAAATAAAATGGATCCATCAAGATTTAAAAAAAAAAAAAACGGCCAAAATGAAGTAACGACGAGATAAGAACTTGTCGAGTTTAAGGAACAAATTCGCCAACAAATGAATTGAAGGGTTGAATAAATGCTTCAGGGCACAAGGTGAACCTTCAGCCAAGGAAAAAATCAAGGGTAGACGGCTAACAGGTGCATCCTTCGCTCATCATCTTCG
>JZKD02S0184377.1:277919-299716 GCA_000966675.3 Picea glauca | reverse complement strand
CTTTTTCCAAGCATTCTTCTAACTTATCAATGTATATGCCAAAAAGGGTAGGGGACAAGGGACAACCTTGTTTGACTCCAATATTGCAATTAATCTCTTTTGACCAGCCCTCAGTTTTTTTAAACTTAGCAATAACATTCTCATACATCATTATTGCAATAGCCCTCAACTCGAGAGGCACTTTTATCTCTTCCAACCTATTCCAAAGGTTTTTCCTAGGAACCATGTCAAAAGATTTTCTAAAGTCAACAAAACAACAAAAATAACAGGCAAGAACTGGTTGAATATCCTCCATGGACAAGTAATGGTTTACAAACATAACAACCCATTACTTGTCCATGGAGGATATTCAACCAGTTCAACTCTGTTGTGAGGTGGGAAAAGCGAAGGACTCGACCCATGGCCAACCTTCTAGGTGTGTGCAACCTTGGCCCACAAAAACTCACGCATTACATTCAAACTGGTGGGTATTTATTTAATGTGCATGTTTCTTACGCTTAGGCTGCGTTGGTAAGATCTAATCCTTTGTTTTCTTTCTTTTTATTTTCTCAATAGTTAGAGAGGAGTTCTCACACAATATTTTTGTAACTGTTGTTATAGAAGCTAGAGAGGGTGTGACCTACCCATGGATGGCCTCATGCCCCATTTGGTTCAGTCATGGTAGCCATCCCAAGAAAAAAAAAATTGAATTAATTTTTATTTTATTTTATATAGTTACATTTTTTCTAATGTTATTTATTTTTATTAATAATTTTCTTTTAGAAAACAATTATGCTCCTTTTCTTAAAAAAAAAACTAATTTTCTTTGATATGCTTTTTTTTTAGATCTAATACATGCAAAATAAGTGTCTCATTTATCTTTAACATGATCAAGAATTTATAGGGAAACCATGTGGATTTGAAGAAGCGTCTAGAGCACCTATATTTCTACTCATTCTCTCACCCTTCTGGATTTTCTAGATAGTCTCCTAAGGTTTTATTGGATTGTTTCTAGGTTATTTCCAAGGGTTTTAGTGGTCATTTCTATGTTTTTTTTTTTTGTTTTATTAGTGGAAATTTCAGGGTTTTCTGGGTTATTCAAGGTTTTTAATAAGAGTTGTAGGTTATGAGTTGTTTCAGGGAAAAATTTGCATAACCTTCAATCATGTGAGTGGTTAAGCCCTAGGTTTCAGTTTTGAAACCAGGGATCTGATACCATATGTAATTCTCTCTCTTTTAGGGACTCTAAATATAATTAATTCCTACTGTAATGACTCTTTTATGTGAGAAAATTTTTGTATATATGAAGTAAATTTTATATTTCTACAAGAACTACAAGTAAGAAGTTACATTTACAACAATTTAGTTTAGAATTTTCTTTATGAAAAATTAAACCAGTAAATAGAGAGTATAATTGCAACAAAATATTAATTACAATATTTACAAATAAATCAACTAGCAAAATACATACCTCAACCTCAAGTTCTGGTTGATTTAGTCCCTTTCTCTTCTGTCCTTATCATTGTCCAAACTGCCCAAAATTGAATATTTTCCTCCCAGCCGGCTAGGAACAACCTCTCCATCTCCCTAGCTCCAGGAATCCTTGCGGTTTCTTGGCCCCCGAGCCCAAATTTCCAAGCAACAACAATGCCCAAGTAAAAATTCCCCAAATTTTTTTTTCCTTGCAATCTCCTCCTTTTCCCTCCTCCTTCTTCCATATTTTTCCCAAAAATAAGATCCCCTTCCAAGTCCCCTCCCTTCTTTCTTATCTCCTCTCTCGAACCCCCCTCCCTCATTCAATTCCCAACAACCTTATCCCCTCATTAATTCCGTCACCTACCATTAAATAATAAAATAGTAAAAATATTTGATCGAATTATTTAAATAATTAATCTGATTTACCCTAAGTAAATTATAATCATTAATTAATAAAATTGGGTTGCTACAGAATAAGCAAAGCGAAGTATAAACAAAAATGATGTATTCTTTTAAGATGTGATAAATCCATGAAGCATAAACATCCCTACAAGATTATTGGTCCTCTATGATAATGTTTTAAAGGACAAAATTAGTCTTAGTCATATGAGGAAATGTTGAAATTGTAGATACCTGAGTCAAATATTGATGTAAGCCTAATGAGGCAACCATGTACTTGCATAAAATTCATGGTAATCTAATATAATTATGTAATGTGTGGTTCGTAGTTAGCTAGAAACCAATTGTCATTATTTAGTTGTGGTAAGCATAAACCACTTGCGGATGTTAAGGATACGATGGAGCAAAGAAAACTATGAGGCAAAGGTTTGTAATAAATAGGGAACACATGGACATGATTCCAAGAAGAGTTTTGTCCCTCAGGAGCTGATGCAAGAGCATCGATCGTAGGGTTATAGGAAAAAAGTAACTGAGAATTAGGATGATGATGGTGAAAAAAGGGGAGTAGTATGTACAAGAAGAAGATTGAGGACAAAGAGTGACGAAGCCCATAGATCATCGAAAACCAAAGATAAAAACTAAAAGGACGACAAAGGTGAAAGGGACCAATTTAATGAAAAATGTTCATTAAAGAGGGGACATTAAGAAAGGATTCTTATTGTAATGTTTAATGGATGATATTATAAAAATAATAGCGTAGACTTATTCTAGAAATTCTACCTATGAATGATACATTGAGAGAAATGAGTAAATGCAAGGATGAATACTGTTGAGAGAATCATGGAGATTTTGTGGAGAGATCCTAGGAGATAGTCAGGGAGTTATTATTAGAGCTACTCATGTATTTAGTTGAACTAAATATCTAAATATAATGTACTCATTAGGATCACTTGGCATTATATAAAGTGATCATTTATATAATATAAGGAATATATGTGAATGATTGATTAATAAAATTTCTCCTTTAGGGGATTGGAGCAGACTTCCAGGTGTCCCTTGCTTTACATATTGGTGTTTTTATTTGTGACTATTATTCCATTGCGCCTCTGATGGAATTAGTTTTCATCTTACCAAGTTGTAATAAATGAATTAAAATATCCTATGCATGTCATATCAATTGGAATTGTTGATTATATTACTAGATTATATAGATTTGAAAATTTTGGTTCATCATCTTTTACATTAGTTTTTATTGCTCATAGTGATTACTTGAGCAAGCTTTAGCATAAAAAAAAATTGGTCATCTAAGCCACTACTTATGCAATAGTTATGTAATCAAAATATGGTCACTAGTCTTCATCTCAATATGATGTTTGTGTTAGTTTTGTTCTCATCAAACATCATCGGTATAGTTTTGAAGAACATGCCTCTTGGTACACCTCATCCCCCTTACAACTTGTTCATAGTGATTTGTGTGGTACACTTCCTTCTCCTTCTTTCTCTAGGTTCAAGTACTTCTTAACTTTAATTGATTACTTCATATGCACCCATGGTTTATTTCTTAAAACATAAGAGTTCAAATTTGTTGACATCTTTTTGGCCTACAAGTCCCTTGTAGAAAAATAATCTGGATGTCAACTATAGAATTTAAAAACAAATAATCGAGGTAAATATGTTAAAAACTAATTTAGAAATTACTACACTGCATAGGGAATTTATATTCAACATACTATTCCATATACACCACATAAAAATGGTGTTTCTAAGAGAAACAATTACACATTAAAGGAAATGGAAAATTGTATGATCCAATCTAAGGGATTAAGTCTTCAATTTTGGTTGGAAGACATTAATTGTTTCAATTACATAGTCAATTCCACTCCCACAAAGGATTTAAAAGATATAACATTAGAATTCGCATGGACTAAAATTAAACCATATGTAAGTCACTTTTGTGTGCTTGGTAGTGAAGCACGGGCTCACATTCCCAATGAGAAAATGAAAGCATTACAACCTAAAAGTAAGAAGTGCATTTTTTGGATATTATGATTATGTAAAGGTTAGACTTCTTCAACATAATTTCAATGAAATTTTTATTAGGAAAGATGTTAAATTTGATTAAAGTCTCTCATCTTGCAAGCTTAATTTGGCATTTGTGTCATTTGGCCTACGAGCCATCTTCGATGTTTGTCCCATCTTCTCTTCCCAATTTTTTTGTTAGTGATCCTAATTTGGTTTGTTCTTTAAATGATGATAATGAGGATGAAAATCCACTACTTCCTATTGACCTTCCTCCAGTTGGGTCAATTGAACATGGATTTGCAACAACACCACTACTTCCAAGATGGATCCATACAACACGAGAAATAGTTGGTGATCCTACATATCAACATTGTACATGTTCACAGTTCTAGTGAGCCTCCTCTCTGAAGTTTCAAAGACTCGTGATCCATAAAATTTACATAAGCTTCTAGCCAATGAGGAATATCATTCCTTAACAATGAATGATACTTGAGATCTTTCACCTCTTTTGAAAGGAAGAAAACTTGTAAGATATAAATGGGTGTATAGATTTATGTATGCATCAGCTGGAAGTGTTGAAGGACATAAGGCTCAATTAATTTCCATAGTATTTTCTCAAGTTGAAGGGATTGACTATAATGAAATATTTTCCACTATAACCAAAATGAATTCCATCTTCCTTGTTCTATCCCTTGACACCTCACATAAATGGGAGGTCCATCAGATGGATGTTAAATCCACCTTATTGCATGGGGATTTGCAAGAATAAATTTACATGGAACAACCTCCTAGCTCTGTTCATAATGACTCCAACCGTGTTTTTCAACTTAATACATCTCTCTATGGTTTTAAGAAAGCTCCTCAGACTTGGTATGCTAAAATGGATAATTTTTTTCTTGACACCAACTTTTCTAGATGTCATTATGTTCCCAAAAGAGCCAATTCAAACTAAGACTTGTTATTTAAAAAATAGATAACATCAACTACTATTAAAGATTTTTCCTCAATATATATCCAATGTTTATTAATATCAATCTATAGATGTTGTTGCATTGCTTCATTTTTTTCATCAAGTCAAAGAAAACCCTCAAATGGTTCATTTTATCTATTATTTGATCATAGATCAAATATATTTCACCAATTAGATACTTCTTACCTGCAATTTGTTTTGTAGCCTCTTCCATAGAATTCTTGAGTCTTTCAATAGATTGAATGTTACCATCTATCAATTTGTCCTTTTATAATAACTTTTGTTGTCATTTCTTTATTATTGTCTCTTTTTCTTCAATTGATATTTTTTTAATCGTTTCACTCTTCTTCTTTTTCCAACCAGCTTCTAGCACCAAAATTTTGTGAGAGATTTCATACAACTTTCCTTTTGAATCCTCCTCACCAAAATTTTGTTAGAGATTTCATACAACTTTCCTTTTGAAGCCTCCTTAAGTTCTTTATCCTTATCATGCATATTAAAATCTGTGTTTTGTTTTTACTACAGATAATTTCATGTTATTTGGGATAGGTGTGAGTCCTAGAAGAATTTAATCAAATATATTCCCATCACATGTATGTTAGAAAAATATATACCTATCACATGCATATTTTTATCCCAAGGATTGTCCATTGAATGTTGTAAGCCAATATACACCCCCCACACGTGACTTCTTAACTAAATGATTCTCCATTGAACGTCGTAGGACATCTACACTTCATCGTAATACTCTTAAATTGCTTCATCATAATACTCTTAAATTGAAGAAGGGGCATGGTAATGATAAGAAAATTATTGTAAAGCAGGACATGGTCACATATCAATGCCTATTGTAATTAAATGGAGAGTTGTGAAATTTCTATGTGCACTTAACTAGTATGTATAAACTAAGTCACACAATGACATAATTTTTAAAAATAAAATTATCCAGCTAAAGAAGTGATTCATGAGCAGAAAAATGTTTCACCATGAAACCAACAATACTTCTTATTTTCCTCTAAGAAATAGAAAGGAGAATGACAAGGAAATGGAAGCATCAACACATATTATTTTTCAACCTTAGTCCTTTGAGACTATATAACATATAATGTATATTACAATATCCAATACAAAATAACCATTTTTTTTTTAGATCCACTTAGACTATGTAACCACCCCAATCATTACGACTACAAGCGACGCAAAGCAAGTGCAATTTTATTTTTGTTTGAAGCAGGAAGGGGACAACAACAACAATTAAGCAACACAACTTGACAACAAACACAATGCACTCAGATCAGGGAACAAAGAACAATGACTCAACACACTAGCACATCATGCAACTGGATGAAACATGCGATAATCAATAGACAAATAAAAACGACTACCCTCCCGACGCAAGCAAGATAACTCCTACAAACTAAAGGACAACATCAACAACCCGATACAGTGGCTTTGACGACCAATAACTAGAACCTCTACGGTGCGCAAAACCCACACATTAAGGCGTCACAAAAACAAGAACCAACATCCATTACAACGAACAAATGCCCACATCGGGAAGCACAGACTCCAGCTAGGTTATCATTCACATCTATCCATCAGGGAACACAATGATCCCCTCATCAGGAATCACGCCATCACAAGGTGATATGTACGATAGTAACCATAGCGCAACACAACCTATCTAGACCAATAAACCAAGAAAATTTGATGTGCTAGGATTCCAAACTAACTATCGGAATACAAGAAGACTATACTCGTGCACCCAAGCAACAAGTTGACAAGACGCAAGGGAAATATGACTACTGTAACAATCCTACAACACATTAAATTTATGGCACAACAAAGTTTATCATAAACATACATCAATTAAAGATGTGATTAGCCATCTATGCAATATTCTCTCGAGATTACATTCTATAATAACATTAAAATAAAATCCTCTCTCTTCTTTTTCAAGCTATTTATTAATTAATTAAGACTTTAGAAACATAAAAGTCTTATTATAGTTGTCATTCAATAACATATAATTCCTTGGAGAAGCCTGAGTTAATCTTTCAACCCTATCATTACCCTTCCCACGCATACCAGCCTTAGATCAAGACAATTTGACATATCCATATTGTTGTCTATCAATAATCTATGTCTAACAATAGAATTGTTGCCTAGCAATGGCATTGTTGTCCCGCATTAACTCATTGTGTAATTAAATATATCAATTTCACTGCCCAATCAATGTATAAATTAAGTGTCCATTCAATATATATATATATATATATATATATATTAATTTCAAAATACATATACATAAATTTCACTATCCATTCAATGTATATATTAAGTGTATAAAGTCACTAACTAAAATTGTTGTCACATATTAAATATAAATCATTGCCCATAATTATATCTTTGTCACACATTAGATATTAAATCTTTGTCAAACACACATTATAAATGAACTCGTTATCTTTTAAATACATGAGATAAAACATTGTCTACCCTATTCTTTGTCCATC
The DNA here is from genome assembly GCA_000966675.3 of Picea glauca. Lineage (NCBI taxonomy): Eukaryota > Viridiplantae > Streptophyta > Pinopsida > Pinales > Pinaceae > Picea > Picea glauca. Next base: position 292,354 of record JZKD02S0184377.1, on the reverse strand, counting down.
AATAATTCGTTGACTGAAATGATGAATCGCTCTCCAACACAGGTAGTTGTCTAACGCTAGTCATTTATGGTAAATCTCTATGTAATAACATTTACTATCAATCATGTTAAAAACTATCATAAAAAGCAGTCATGAATTGCAATTATAAATATCGCAAGGGATATATATAGGGATATATTGCAATCCTTAATCGTTATCATTATAAATGTAAATCGCTATCAATATAGATGTAAATTCACTTATATAATTTTGCATATATAAATTCACTGTAGTAGAAGTTCCCATATATATAAATTATCTGTAGTAGAAATTTGCCTATATAAATCTGCATATATAAGTTCACTGTAGTAGAAATTCATTGTCTATCATTAACACGATAATGTTGTCCAAAAATTTGTGATGATGTTGTCTAACATGTAAAACATTGTCAATATTAATGAATTCATTGTCATACACAACAAGATGCAAATAAATCGTTGTCCAACAGATATGGGTAAAATCGTTGTGTTAAGGGCGTTTAAAAAAGAGGTAAACTCTATCAAAATGAAATCGCTACGAGGTAAAAGCGTTGTGTTAAAGGCCACGAAAATCATAGGGTGAAAACTGTGTAAATATAAATTTGAGCCATATCATTAAAACAACGTAGGCATAACATTAAGGAAGAATGCTCGTAAATATTGATTCATAAAAAACGCAGGTAAAGGTTTAATTCACAGTACAAATGAAATAAAAAATGGACTCCATGACCCTTGACACAATGGTTATTGAACAATGCAGAGTATAAAATGCAGATATATAATCCAGATATGATAGCGCAAATATATAATCACTAATATATGATAACGCAAGTGTATTAAATCATTGTAAAAAAAACGCAGATATAAAAATGAAGTTGTTGTGTAATACAATAAATATAAAATTGTGGTGTTATCTCACCAAGAAAAATCCAAAGAAAATCACAGAGTAACATAAGATAGCTATACAATGCTAATCAATCAAACTGGTAATGATAAAATCGCAGAGATTCACCATACCAAAAGCTAGAAATCATCAAAATGTAGAGAAATTTCAGAGTTTAAGAAATCAAAACAAAGAGTTTAAACATTCATGGATTAAGCATTCAACCCAGAGTTTAATTAGGTTTAATCAATCGGGACGTAGAGAACCAAACAAACGCTAAGAATCAACTCTGAAATACTTATTCAAAATAAGGCGTAAGGATCCGGGATTAATCATAAGAGAGAAACACAGAGATAAGTAAGGGTTAGATAGCTGGGAAACATTTATGTGTCACTTATTATCCATGCAAACGAAAGCATGGAATTTGAATCTATAGGTATTCAAACACCGGAGTGATGACCATCGATTCGTCTCTTGGCCGACTTCTCAGGCACGGCCTAATAACTTAAGGGATAAGGGAAAAAGCACAAATTTCTTCGTAATAATAAATAAAACAAACACAGAGAATTCATAGCAATCAGAGTTTGGGTTCGCCAAGGGAATCAATTCAAATAAAATGAGCATAAGGCTGGGATGACTTTAAGTTCTTTGATTATAAAACGCTGAATAAAACATAATCTTTATACAATATAAGTACAGTACCGAAAGCACAGGAACAATATTGAACTACCATTAAAAAATATACACATGCATACCGTATCCAAATGAAAAATCTTTGAGTCGTTGTCCCATGCATGCTCCATCTGGTTCCCGCTTTCCAACCGATGTGACCTCAGTGGTACCTCCCAACCAACGCTAGGGGTACTCTTCTTCCCCATGAGCCCCCCGAGAAGCAAAGGGGCCACACACACAATACTAGAGAACTTCTAGCACCCATCTTGCCTCACAAGGTCGAGCTACCACTCATTACCCGAGCTAGGTATCCCAACTTCCACAAGAGAAAGTTTAGTCAAGGAAAAATTCAGCAGCATAACGTTACGCAAAAGTATGAAGTCCATAGTCCTCCTCCTCCATCCTTTTGTTAGAGTTTTAAGTAATTAGTTTCCCAAATTCCCATTAAATTCCTTTTTCATTAAATTTAAATAGGAAATACCTCCCCTGTACAAATGTCACCCATCCCCTAGTTGCACCATAAAATTATTTTTCATTAAATAATTAATTATTTATATTTCCCTCACCAACCTAAAAGAATTTCTAAAAACACTCCTTGGTGTCCCAATATTCCCTTACAAATATTAAATGACTTACGCCTTACTTAATTCCTAGTTGAGTTCATAATTAGCAAGTTCCCAAGGCAAGATTCCTTACTAAGTTAGACATTCAACTTTTTCTTTATGTTTCCCTTTTTCTTTAGGTTTGCCCTTTTTCTTTAAGTTTCCTATTTCTTTTAAGTTTCCCTCTTTTTCATTTTTAACTAAAAATTAATTTATCAAGTGTAGATGAAACAACCATTTACCCTGTTTTCCCCTCTCTCTTTTTTACTTAAATTAAATTAGAAAAAATAGGTAAAAACAACCATTTCCCTTTTTAAAATTTTAATCCTCCATTATAATTTTGACTTTAATAAATAATTTGAATTTCTTACCCCCCCCCCGGTTCTTGTTACATGTTTATTTGTTATTATTATTATTTTTTTTGACCACATGTTCTACTTAGACCTAGATTTTAATTTAACTAGGTTGGCCGACATTTTTATTAGGGAAATTGTTTTTAAATCTTACTTATCACATCTTTCATTTTAAGGTTGTCTAGGTTTATTCACTTACTAGTTAAAATTGCGACGTGACCTTCAAGACGCACTAGGTGCTCCAAGGGTGCCACTCACCTCTTTTCATTTTCCTTACACGACGTTCCCTTAAGGACGCACTACGTGCTCCAAGGGTCCCACTCGCCTCTTTACTGACTTTGGTAGACGTAAACAAAACCTGGAGTCAATACTCCGCCAGGTGATCTTGTGGGAGACTAAGGGCCTCTAAGGAATAAGGCCCCTGTCTTATTGTGCTTCCCTTAGAATCATCATAAACGACTGTTGCAGTATTCCCTCACGACGTCGTGGGTTTTCTCGAACTAGGTAATCATTAACCTACAGTTTGAGCCACGTCGGGAGTGCTAGTAGTCTGTGGCAGGGCCGCTCCCACACCTCTCCCTCAACATCTCTAATTTTCGTTCACGACCCCTCTACTCCACATGTGATTCTAGTCCACAAGCTATCGTCAGCCTGCATCCATCAACAAATCATGTCAGCAATAATAATCAATCATCATAACATATAATCATATGTACATGTGTCACATCAACAACATTCAACCCAACAGTCTACTCCTTGAGTCTATATAGAGTCCACTGGGTTTCATCGATGCCTCTGCATCCTCGATGTACAAATTCCTCCACACTCACAAGAGCGCAATCTATATCACATGTTTATGTAATACAACCAAATAACATATCCTCAAATCCATAATATCTCATAATCATAATCAAACGACCAATCGTATAATAATCCAAATCACTTGCAAGCAAGTGTCCTCAAACAATAAGTTCGCTCAGTGCGCATAAGAGTGGGATGTTACATACACCCCTTCTTGGTCTAAACTTCGTCTCAAAGTTTCACAGTATATAAGTGCCAAAAAAAAATTATCACGGTACATAAATCTATCTATCAACAAAAATGGAAACTGTTGACGCATATCATATCCATCCTCCTAGGTCGTTGAGTGCAGACTATAGTTGTCCCACTAGACCTTGACCTGATCTATTGTTCGACATTGTAGCTGTCGAATTCGGTGGTCCGAGATGCGGATTAGCTCCACCGTGAGTGCACCCTCGTCAGATACTTGTAAGGAACTCCATGACGATAATATGTGTAGGATCACTAATATAATGTCTCAAAATAGATAGTGAAAAACATCATGCATACGCCTCAAAGAATCAGGCAAGGCTAGTTTATAGGCCACGAGCCCCTTCTTTTCCACAATATTGAAAGGTCCCACGAACCTAGGAGAGATTTTATCACCCTTTCCAAACTTGATCGAACTCTTATGCGGTTTCACCTACAAGAAGACTCGATCGCCAACTTCGTAACTACGATCGACACAGTGCACATCGAGATAACTCTTTGTTGATCCTACGCTTATTTGATCCTTTGATCTTAATAGTTCTTTAATAACTATTGTTATATGCGAATTCTACCAGTGGAAAAAATTCTTCCCAATGCTTTTGTTGTTCCATCATGTACATATGCAACATGTCCTCCAAGATTTGGTTTGCTTGTTTGGTCTACTCGTCTATCTCCGAGTGATACATAGTACTAAAGTTAAGTTGGGTTCCCAAGGCCACTTGGAAACTAGTCCAAAATAGTCCAGTAAAATCGATCCTCGATCAGATATAATCCTATTAGGCATGCCATGCATCCTCACAATCTCACTGATGAAAATTCTAGCTATGTCAGGTTCTTGATATGTCATATGCATAGGAATAAAATGACCACTCTTCATCGGAGTTTCGACTACCACAAAAATCAAGTCATGTCTCCTTGTTGTTAGTGGAAATCCAGCAATGACATCCATCAAAATAACCTCCCATTTCGATTCTGGAATCGCGAGTGGTTGTAGTAATCTTGTTGGATGTCTATGTTTAGCCTTCACCTGCTGACATTCTAGACATCTTGCCACGTAGTTGACTATGTCTGCCTTGATTCATTTCCACAAGAATAATGTTTTAATGACTTTCCTCATCTTCATGAATCATGGGTGAGCCATGTACATGGCTCTATGAGCCTCATTTAGGATCAAACTCCTCAACTTGTCGTTGGGTGATACATAAATTCAATTTTTAAATATCAATAATCCATCATCGTCCAATGTAAATCCTTCAAATATTGGTACCATCATTGCCTTTTTTCCAATAAAATCCTTGACCTCTTTGTACCATTCATCGTCACGTTGTAAAGTTAGAATATTTTCATGTATATTCATTTGAAGAGGCATCACCGAAAAGATGTGTGGTCTCTGACTCAACACATCTATCACTCTATTCACTATTCCCTTTATGCAACTAATATTGAAATCATACTCCTAAGCAATTCGAACCAACGTCGTTGTCACGCGTTCAAGTCGCTTTGTGTAGAGATGTGTTGTAGTCCATAGTGGTCCATTTTTAGTTCAAATTTTTGTCCAATAAGGTAGTGTCTCCAAACTCTCAAGGCATATACAATGTCTAACAACTCCTAATCATGTGTCGCATAGTTCTCCTCATGCCTTCTCAACTTCCTCGAGATGTAAGAGATCACTCGACCGTCTTGCATCAAGACTCCGCCTAAGACTTCCTTGGATGCGTCGGTGCATACCAAGAAGTCCACATCCATGTCAGGGATATTTAGTATCGGTGTTGTTTTCAACAACTCCTTGAGCCTCTGAAATGCTTTCGTTCATTTCTCGGTCCAATCAAACTTCGTGTTCTTCTTCTATAATTTCGTGATCAGATTTGCTATCTTTCAGAAACCCTCGATGAACCGTCGATAGTATACCGCTAAACCCATTAAGTCATGCACTTCTGGGAAATTCGTTGGCATAGGACATTCCATAATAGCCTCGACATTTGTTGGGTCCATGAAGATACCCTCGCCGAAGATGACATGTCCTAATTAATGAATCATCTATTGATAAAACGATCATTTAGACAATTTCCCAAACAATTTGTTCTCTCATAGACACTGTATTACCAAGCACAAGTGCTCATCATGATCCTCCATCGTCCAAGAGTAGATCAAAATATCATCAATGAATACTTGAATGAACTTGTCCAAGTACTCGCAGAACACCCTGTTCATCAAACTCATAAATACCCCTGGGGCGTTCATAAGTCCAAACTAAAAAACAGTAAACTCATAATGTCCAAACCTCGTCTTAAAGGCGGTCTTATGTATGTCTTCCTCCTTGAGCCACAACTGGTGATACCCTGATCTCAAGTCGATCTTTGAAAACACCGTCGCACCCTTCATCTGATCAAATAGATCATCCATCCTTGGCAACAGATATTGATTCTTGATCATTGCTTTGTTCAATTGACGATAGTCAATGCAGAGTCTCCATGACCCATCCTTATTTCGTATGAAGATAATCAGGGCACCCCATGGTGACACACTTGGACATATAATTCCCAGGTCCAGCAACGCCTTCAGTTGCATTCTCAACTCTTGTAACTCTGGGGTCGACATCTGATAAGGCATTCTTGCTATTAGTGCAGTCCCTGGTTTTAGGTCTATGGTAAATTCCAATTCCCGCTCTGGCAACATCCCAGTTAACTCCTCACGGAAGACGTACACAAACTCTCTCACCACCGGAAGGTGTTCTAGACCTTCTGCTACTCCCTTCTCATTTAGCGCAAGGATTGCATAAAGCTTACATCCCTTGCACATGCTCTTCCATAGTTACAAGGAAGAGATGAAACTCAAGGAGACTCCCTAGTTCCGACCTGCAATCACACATCTTCATCCCTCATCATAGACCAAGATTAATTGTATCGTCTTACAATTGATTATTGCCTCATGCGATTCCAACCAATCCATACCGATCAAGACGTCATAAGATCCTAATATTGTGATGTACAGGTTGGCCCTAGTGACAAACTCCCCCAGGTTAAGGCTACAACCCGTAACATTCCCATCAACCTTTTGTTTGGCTCTCGAAGTCGTTTCTACAAAGCTAATTTCATCTTGTTTGACTGTCTTTACCTTAATTCCTTTTAACACCGCACTAGAAATGAAACTCTCGGTAGCACCGGGATATATCAAAATACTAAGGGTCTGGTCAGCGATAGTACCTAACGTCTCAAACATAGTCGACTAGTGCTCTACCTGGTGGTTATTCAATGTTGCTTGAATCCGATGGGCCCTACCCAAATCTCCCATGGTAGTGGGTTCGATCGATCCAGATGCTCTGGTCCTCTCCCGGAACTGTTCCTCGAACAGTTCCCATGACACATCTTCGACTGCCATGTTCAAATGTGGCAGGAGCATCTTCCATCATAGAAGAGAAATCCCTTTCAGTTGAAAGACCACCCTGTAAACCTTCATGCTGGAGGTCGTAATCACGAAGCGTGAAGCACATCGACTTGCTCTCCAGCCATGCCTCGATGGCTAAGCCGTTCATGGCACTCATGGACTTGAGAAATTATCCCTCTCGAGTTATCGGTGAAAGCTAACGGTACTAGCTGGGGTGCATTGTGGACCCTCAGGGGTAGGCGCCCTAGCCTCATCTCAGTACAGACGGTGGATCAAGTCCTTTGACATTCCCTGGAAGGACCTTTTCAGACGATCATCATCCCTTACAACAATCGAATCCATCCCAAGGACTTGTCCTTCCCCTTGGGGTTTAGACTCCAAGGGTGTGGGCACTTCTGGAGGCGTCGTACCTCCTTCCATGACACCACATTGTGAACCTCGGTGGCGTGCTCTAATCGCGATTACCGCATGGATACGTTAAAGTTTTTAATTAGTGCTAGGTTAATACCCAAGGTTTACTGCAGTGGAAAGCATGGTGATCCATAGTCGCGGGGTTGAATCTGCTCTGATATCGTATGTAATGACCCTAATCGTTACGACTACAAGCGACGCAAAGCAAGTGGAATTTGTTTTTTGTTTGTTTGAATTAGGAAGGCAACAACAACGACAATTAAGCAACACAACTTGATGATGAACACAACGCATGCATATCACGCAACAAACAACAATGACTCAGCACATTAGCACGACATTCAACTAGATGAAACATGCAATAATCCATAGATATATAAAAACGACTACCTACTCGACACAAGCAAGACAACGCGTACAAACTAAAGAACAACATCAACAACCCGATAGAGTGGCTTTGATGACTAGTAACTAGAACCTCTACGGTGCGCAAAACCCACGCTTTAAAGCATCACAAAACCAAGTACCAACATCCATTACAATGAACAAACGACTACATCGGGAGACATAGACTCCAGCTAGGTTATCATTCACATATATCAACAAGAATCATGTCATCACAAGGTGATAGGCGTGGCAATAACCATAGCACAAAAAAACCTCTCTAGACCAATAACCCAAGAAAATCCGACGCGCTAGGATTCCAAACTAACTATCAAAATACAAGAAGACTACATGTGCACCCAAGCAACAAGTCGACTAGACGCAAGGGAAATTTGACTACTACAACAATCCTACAACACATTAAATTTATGGTGCAACAAATTATATCACAAACATACATCAATTAAAGACGTGATTACCCATCTATGCAATATCCCCTCGAGATTCCATTCTATAATAACATTAAAATAAAATCCTCTCTCTTTCTTTTCAAGCTGTTTATTAATTAATTAAGACTTTAGTAACATAAAATTCTTACTACAGTTGTCATTCACTAACATATAATTCCTTGTAGAAGCCTAAGTTAATCTTCCAACCCTATCGTTACCCTTCCCACACATACCAGCCTTAGATCAAGATAATTTGACATATCCATATTGTTTTCTATCAATAATTTATGTCTAACAATAGAATTGTTGCCTAACAATGGCATTGTTGTCCCGCATTAACTCACTGTGCAATTAAATATATTAATTTCGTTGGTCAATCAATGTATAAATTAAGTCTCCATTCAATGTATATATTAAGTGTATAAATTCGCTAACTAAAATCATTGTCACATATTAAATATAAATCATTTCCCATAATTATATCTCTGTCACACATTAGATATTAAATCTTTGTCACGCACACATTATAAATGAACTCGTTATCTTTTAAATACATGAGATAAAATGATGTCTACCCTATTCTCTATCCATCAATAATTCACTGACTGAAATGATGAATCGTTGTCCAACACAAATACTTGTATAGAGCTAGTTATTTATGGGAAATATCTATGTAATAACATTAATTGTCAATCATGTTAAAAACTGTCATAACACGCAGTCATGAAATTGCAATTATAAATATTGCAAGGGATATATACATGGATATATTGCAATCCTTAATCGCTATCATTATAAATGTAGATCACTATCAATATATATTTAAATTCACATATATAATTTCACATATATAATTTCTCATATATAAATTCGTTGTATAGAAGTTTGCATATATATAAATTCTCTGTAGTAGAAATTCCCCTATACAAATTCGCATATATAAGCTCACTGTAGTAGAAATTCATTGTCAATCATTAATATGATAATGTTGTCCAAAAATGTGTGATGATGTTGTCTAACATATAAAATGCTATCAATATTAATGAATTCACTATCATACACAACAACATGCAAATAAATCGTTGTCCAACAGATATGGGTAAAATCGTTGTGTGAAGGGCGTTTAAAAAAGAGGTAAACTCTATCAAAATGAAATTGTTGCCAGGTAAAAGCGTTGTGTTACAGGCCATGAAAATCATAGGGTGAAAACTGGGTAAATATAAATTCGAGCCATATCATTAAAACAATACAGGCATAACATTAAGGAAGAACATTGGTAAATTGTGGTTCATAAAAAACACAGGTAAAGGTTTAATTCATAGTACAAACGAAATAAAAACTACACGTCATGACCCTGGATGCAATGGTTGTTCAACAATGCAGAGTATTAAATGCAGATATATAATCCAGATATGATAGCGCAGATATATAATCGTTGATGTATGATAACGTAGGTGCATTAAATCGATGTAAAAAAAATACGCAGATATAAAAATGAAATTGTTGTGTAATACAATAAATATAAAATTGCGATGTTATCTTGCCAAGAAAAATCCAAAGAAAATCGAAAAGTAACATAAGGTATTTATCCAATGCTAATCAATCAAAGTGGTAATGATAAAATCATAGAGATTCACCATACCAAAAGATGGAAATCATCAAAACACAAAGAAATTTAGGAGTTTAAGCAATCAAAACATAGAGTTTAAACATTCAGGGATTAAGCATTCAACGCGGAGTTTAATCAGGTTTAATCAATAAGGATGCAAAGAACCAAACCAACGATGAGAATCAACGCCGAAATACTCATTCACAAGAAGGCGCAAGGATCTAGGATTAATCACAAGAGAAAAATGCAGAGATAAGTAAGGGTTAGATAGTTGGGCGAAATGTATCCTTCACTTATTATCCATGCACAGGAAAGCAGGGCATTTGAATCTATAGGTCTTTAAACACCGAAGTGACGACCGTTGATTTGGCTCTTGGTTGATTGCTCAAGCACAGACTAATAACTTAAGGGATAAGGGAAAAAAAACAAATTTCTTCGTAATGATAAATAAAACAAACACAGAGAAGTCATAGCAATCAGAGTTTGGGTTCGCCAAGAGAATCAATTTAAATACAACGAGCATAAGGTTGGGATGACTTTAAGTTCTTTCATTATAAAATGTTGAATAAAAAATAATCTTTATACAATAGAAGTACAGTACTGAAATCGCGGGAACAATATGGAACTACCATTCAAAAATACATGCATGTGTACCGTAGCCAAATGTGAAAGCTCTGAGTCATTGTCTCGCGCACGCTCCGTCCGACTCCTTCTTGCCAACCAATATGACCTCACTGGTACCTACCAGCCAACGCTAGGGGTACTCTTCTTCCCTATGAGCCCCCCGAGCCATAGAGAGGCCAAACACACAATACCAGAGAATTGCTAGCACCCACCTCACCTCGCAAATTCAAGCTACCACTCATTACCTGAGCTAGGTATCCCAACTCCCACGAGAGAAAGTTCAGTCAAGGAAAAATTCAGCAACGTAACGTTACGCAAAAAGATGAGGTCCATACTCCTCCTCCTCCATCCTTTTTATAGAGTTTTTAAGTAATTAGTTTCCCAGATTCCCATTAAATTCATTTTTCATTAAATTTAAATAGGAAAAACCTCCCCTGTACACATGTCACCGATCCCCTAGTTACACCAAAAAAATATTTTTTATTAAATAATTAATTATTTATATTTCCCTCACCCACCTAAAAGCATTCCTAAAAACGCTCCTTGGTGTCCCAATATTCCCTTACAACTCTTAAATGACTTACGCCTTACTTAATTCCTAGTTGAGTTCATAATTAACAAGTTCCCCAGGCAAGATTCCTTACTAAGACATTCATCTTTTTCTTTATGTTTCCCTTTTTCTTTAGGTTTCCCCTTTTTCCTTAAGTTTCCTTTTTCTTTTAAGTTTCCCTCTTTTTCCTTTTTAACTAAAAAATAATTTAGCAAGTGTAGATGAAACAACCATTTACCCTCTTATCCGTTTTTTATTTCTTTTTACAAAAAATAAATTAGCAAAAATAGGTAAAAACAACCATTTCCCTTTTTAAAATTTTAATCCTCCATTATAATTTCAACTTTAATAAATAATTTGAATTTCTTACCCCCCCCCATCTTGTTACGCGTTTATTTGTTATTATTATTATTTTTTTGACCACATGTTCTACTTAGACCTAGATTTTAATTTCTCTAGGATGGGTGACATTTTTATTAGGGAAATTGTTTTTAAATCTTACTTATCACATCTTTCATTTTAACTCCATCTAGGTTTATTCACTTACTAGTTAAAATCGTGATGTTCCCTTCAGGATGCACTAGGTGCTCCAAAGGTGCCACTTGCCTCTTTCTGTTTTTCTTGTGCAACATGTCCTTCAAGACGCACTACATGCTCCAAGAGTGCCACTCGCTTATTGACTAACTTTGGTAGACGTCAATAACCCTTGGAGTCAATACTCCTCCAGGTGATATTTTCGGAGACTAAGGGCCTCTAAAGAATAATTCTCATGCCTTATTGTGTGCCCCTTAGAATCATCGTGAGCGACTGTCGCAATCTTCCCTCATGACATCGTGGGTCTTCTCGAACTAGGTAATCATTAACCTACAGTTCAAGCCACGAAGGGAATGCTAGTAGGTTGTGGCAAGGCTTCTCCCACACCTCTCCCTCAACGTCTCTGGTTGTCATGCGTGACCCCTCTACTCCACATGTGAGTTTGGTCGACAAGATATCATCAGCCGGCATCCATCAACGAATCATGTCAGCAATAATAATCAATCATCATAACATCTAATCATATGTACATATGTCACATCAACAATATTCAACCCAACAGTCCACTGCCTGACTCGATTTGGATTCCAAGGGGTTTCATTGATGCCTCTGCACCCTCGAGGTCCAAAGTCCTGCACACTCAGGAGAACCCAGTCAATAGCATCTATCCATGTAATACAACCAAATAACATATCATCAAATCCATAATATCTCATAATCATAATAAAACGACCAATCATATAATAATCTAGATCACTTGCAAGAAAGTGTCCTCAAAGAATAAGTTCGCTCAGTGCACACAAGAGAGAGATGTTACATACACCCCCTCTTGGTATAAAATTTGTCCTGAAGTTTCACTGTATATAAGTGCCAAAAAAAGATGTATCACGGTATCATAAATCTATCTATCAACAAAAATGGAAACTATTGACACATATGATATGCATCCTTCTAGGTCGCCGAGTGCGGACTATAGTTGTCCCACTAGACATTGACCTGATCTATTGTTCGACGTCGTAGTTGTCGAATGTGGTGATCGAGGATGCGGATTGGATTCGCCGTGAGTGCACCCTCGTTAGATACCTTCAAGGAACTCATGTCGATAACATGTGTAGGATCACTAATATAATGTCCCAAAACAGATACGTGAAAAACATCATGCATATGCCTCAAGGAATCAGGAAAGCCTAGTCGATAGGCCACGGGCCCCTTCTTTTCCACAATCTTGAAAGGTCCCACGAATCTAGGATATAGTTTAGCACCCTTTCCAAACTTTATCGAACTCTTATGCGGTTTCACCCGCAAGAAGACTGGATTTCCAACTTCAAAACTACGGTCGACATGGTGCGCATTGACATAACTATTATGTCGATCATGTGCTTCTTTGATCCTTTTTCTTATTGTTTTCATTTTATCTTCCATTTCTTGGACCGCTTCTGGCCCCACGAAGACACTATCCTTAAGCCAATCCCAACTCAAAGGAGTTTGACACGGTCACCCGTAAAGAAACTCGAAAGGCGTCATCTTAATGGTGCTTTGATAACTATTGTTATATGTGAATTCTACCAGTGGAAAAAAAAAATCCCAACACTTTTGTTGGTCCATCACATACATACGCAACATTTCCTCTAAGATTTGGTTTGTTTGTTCGGTCTACCCATCTGTCTCTGGGTGATATGCGGTACTAAAGTTAAGTTGGGTTCCCAAGGCCTCTTGGAAACTAGTCCAAAATTGTCCAGTAAACATTGATCCTCGATCATATATAATCCTATTAGGCACGACATGCAGCCTCACAATCTCACTGATGAAAATTCTAGCTATGTCAGGTGCCTGATTGATCCGGATTATTTTTAGCATGAAATGAGAGCGGAGATATAATAAAGAAATGCACAGAGATATTACAGATATTCAATAACATAACATAAATGTATCATAGATGCAACCATAAACACAGATATACAATAATACATGATTTCTATTAATCAAATAAATGTACAGAGACTGTAAAAATACAGAGTGAAAGACTCGCTAGAATGGTGGCAGCTTATCTCTGAGAAGAGATGTGACGGCTACTCGCCTTCACAAGAAAATGATTACAATGAGGTTCTAAAGGAATTTTTACAATAAACAGGAATGCCAAAATTCATAGACATCCAAAAACCTAACCCTAGGAGATGAAGCGCCAAAAGTCATGTGGGCCCCGTTTGGGTAAGTGAGTACATCAACTTCCCGAGGTCGTAACTTTTGCATAAGATCTCTGTTTTAGGCGTGTGATAGCTTGTTGGAAAGGTATCATCGAGGAGATTCATTTTGTGGGATCAATTATTACTTTGGATATCATTGAGAACCTTTATCTCAAAAAACCTTCATTTAGGCCCTCAAAATGGCCCCGGGAGTTAAAACCTGCTAAAAATAGTAAATTGCCAAAATTGCCAGAAAATAGTTTTGAGCCAGTCAGAAAAGGTGGGTGGCCACTGATATCCACCTGGATCAATCCTCCCTCCTTATGAAGCAATGGTCTCCATTGCGTTGAGTTCCCGGGGGAGAGGGAAAAGCGTTTGCTGGATCTACATCTGGGTGAGCTACTTGTATTGTTGGAGACGTCGCGCTGCTTGGTTAGTGGAAGTATTTCATGAACCTGTTGAAGTTGAGGTTGTTCAACAAGTCTAGCTACATGAGAGGAAGGTGTGTAGAAAGAATTTTTGTGCTTTGTTGCAACCTTGTTGACCTGCTTTTGTTGGATAGAAGGTGTAGGGGGCGAAACCGTAGTGGTTGCAATGTCCTTATGTTCCCCTTTCGAACTGATTGTGAAGAAGCTGAATTTTGTAGTATGAGATACTACCTTGCGACACTTTTTAGGTGGAACAATAGTTGGAACTACCTCTGGTATTCTGTAGAGATGACCCCCCAAAG
>JZKD02S0184377.1:237331-251580 GCA_000966675.3 Picea glauca | reverse complement strand
AAAGGAGGTTTCCCCCTCGAAGAGGCTTATTATCTGAAATTATCTCTTTTTCAAGGCGTTGAGTACTTTTCCTGAGGTTTTTATATGCTATATTGATGTTTGGTTCTTAACAGCAACCAATTCACATTTTTTTTTGGTCTTATAAGTTGCCTACACCTATGTTTTGCAAACATCAATTTTTCGTCGCAATTTTCAACGACATTTGCATTTTTGCGACATTTACACACTTATTTTCGTTTTTGTTTTCACGACTCTAAGCGTGAAAACCTAATCTTTCGAAGCTGTATTTCAATCACTATCTGAACTGTCATTATCTTTTTGTCGATATGCCTATTGTGCTTACCTTTTGTTTATCATTATGCAGCTGGCAGAACTTTCGAACTATACTCAGTGGACATTCTTATATTGATTGTGTAACTAGGTTTCATTGAGTTTGCAATGCATTAATATTTGTATTTTCATTTTTATTTGATTTACTTGACCTTTTGGTTTCATAAGATACATGGTTGTTATGGTTAAATATTTCATATATATCTTTCTAAATATGATACCTATGTTGATTATATGAATACCTATTGGCACCTTGGTTAAATTATGGACATGAGCTACTACAATACATTGACGCATGGTTAAACATATGCTATTAGTTTTAAATCGTATGATTGATGGTTTCAAACGTTGGTATAACGTTGATTAAACACATTTGTTTATACACTTACCATTGTTTTATTGGTTGGGCAAATGACATGAGTGTTAAACCATGTTATAGTGGGTATAACAGTTATGAACGTCGACGGTGGTACTATTGACCATAATTGTTATGCATGGCAGTAAATAACTCCACCACCTTTGCACGATGGAATTTATGCCTACCACTTATCACCGTTCATTTCTGTTAGCAACGCGCATCTTTGCTCCTGTGTGTGTATTGTGATCCAAAACCTCGGTTTACCATGTGCTCGGCTCCATGGCACCAGTCGTGCGGATCAAGCCAAATGGGAACCAAGCCCTGTTAATGTTTGACAATGCCCGCAAAGACTTGGAGGAAAACGGATGGCTTACCTTCGTGAAATGATTTGAGGGTTTTAATCTCTATGTAGCACGACAGTTTGCCATGACCTTTGATGGATGTAGAGCCAAGGTGGGTGACATACAGTTGGAAATTGATGAGAAATTTATTAGTTTTTCCACGGGGTTACCTGCCACAGGACAACGTTGGTTCAATAATTGTAAGGTCGAGGAGGTCCCATGGACACTGTTGTTCCTCTCGCGCAAAGTCACCTCTTGTGACAGAGGTATGCCCATCTCTGCACTTAAACCACAATGGAACGATACTTTGATGGTAATCAAACAGTTCGTGACCTGTGAAGGTCGATACAGACTTGTGTTTCTCTACCACCTGCGTTTTCTTATGAGTTTTATGGGATATCCGCTCAATATGCCCTTTTATTTTCATCGTAGCCTGTATAAAATGTCGAAAAGGTTCAAAAGGCAGCAGGCTAACAGTAGCCTATTCCACTATGGGCTTATTAAGCTTATCGTTGTTTATCATTTGGGTTTGCATGGTGATAGTTGGGGAACTTTCGTTGCTCGGAATGGTTTCGAGGATCCAAACCCTATACAGGTTGACAAACCTATGGTGAGTGAAGTCAAGCCTGTACCCCCGGTGCCCTTCCATATCCTATTGTCTGCTCCTAAGCCTTTGGCCTACCGTCCTATCAACTTACCCAACGTTGTAACTAAGAGTGTCGAGACTATTAAAAATCATGTGAGAAAAAAGCCCAAGGCAAACCCTATTGATAACACTAAGGGTAAAAAGAATGCTCGTTTGATTTCACGGATGGCCAGGAACAAGCCTAAACCCTCTGTTGAGTCAAAACCTATAGTTCTGAGTGAGGATTCTGATTCTGACATTGAACATTTTTTAGCCGATGAGTATCCTTACTCGCAGGGTTTGTGTCCTGAACCACCTTACGATTTCGTGACAAATCTTCCCCCTTGCCTAAAGAACGACCCTAGCTACCCTGGCATTAAATTGCCCCGTGAAACCCTCAGTGATTTGACCAAACCCTTGCCTGCTCTTTCAAAACCCACACAGTCACCATGTGACCAATGCGATTCATGATTGGAACGATATTACATTGATGTTCCCATACTCCGATCGAGAATTCAATCGCTGGAAGATAAAATTGCAGTGTTAACCATTCAAAGAAACCAGCTCCAAGCAACAGATAAAAAGCAAAATACAACTGGCTCCATCCTTTTCAAAAACGTGGAATCATCCACGGCCGTTGTCAATTCCAAACTGGCATGATCAAGCAGCCTCGTCGCTATACAAGTATGAGAATTTTATATCATTTTTTGTGAGTAATCAAGGTTGATATAATGATTTGAATTCTGTTTTTAAATGGCTCAACCATTCATCCAAATGCCTCTGCCATTCGGTGATCATCCTATACATGGTTTCGTTTTGATAAAAATAGAAGGAATTTCGATTTGATATACGATTTTCTCATAAATTTTTTATTGGAATTGAATGGTTATTCGTTTGGATTTCATTTGCTAAGTTTGTCTGAGTGAAGTAACGAAATTAATGGTGTGTTTTAAATACAATTCGTTTTGTATCTATTCCACACGGCAAGTTTTTATGCTCAATTTAGAATACGATTATGTGTGGATTCGATCTCGTTATGATTCGCATGCTATGTTTGTTAAATGATTTCAGGAGTATAGTTGTTATGATATGATGTATCGTATGATTTTCTAAATCATGAGTACCACTCTGTTCGATTCAATTTGGAAAAGAATTGCTTCGTTTTTATAAAAACAATGCTCTCAGTTGAGCCTGTGCGAATGCGCCCGAATTGTGGAATGTTTTTGATTCATAATCAATATGTTGAAACCTTCCCTGTTCGATTCACTTCTATTCTTACTGGATTATGAGTTGGCAAGATTGTTCTATGATCTGGACTCGTATTTTAATTGTTGCTCTGTTTGATTCATAAAACAAATTGATCAACATTCGTTATCCGATTATAATTCATTGCCAAATGAACGATTCTAACCAAAGTCAAAACGATCTTGTTTGCCCAATTTGCAGTAACAAATTACGAATTTTTTTGCTAATCAATCGATCCTGTTATGATTTTATTTGAATTGATTTTTGCACCAATTTGAATTAATCTATTCGTGGTTGTGTCAACACAGTGATAACGATCATGTTTGGCTTCAATCATATCCCTTACTGATGAGATAGCATAACAATTGTGTGTGATTTGTTTTGATTGTGTCGATTCAAAATTGATATCAAACGTTTTCACAATCTTTGGAGTATGGTTCTGCTCATTCGATTTTGTGGTGATACAAGGAACAGAGTACGCATATCTCTGTAGGCATTCATTGATTCGGATCTTGTTTAGTTTTGAATGATATGACAAATTCAAATTAAATGATTCATTTTCAAATGGTTATTGGATGTCAATTAAATTGAAATCTTGAAAAGATTTTTTACCGATTTTAATGTTGATCCTGTACCTTATTTAGACCAGCTATAGAATCAGATGATTCTGTAGCCAGTCTATAGAATTAAATTTTCTATCATTTTATTAATAAAAGATCCTTCTAATTTGTTCATTTTTGTCCTTTTCAGGTGAATTCGAATTGCATGGGATTTGATGGACAGTCTATAGGATATTTAGATGTTTTACTTTTATTTTAGTTTCCTAGTCTAGACAACTTTGGGATATCTTCCTAGATTTTATGTAAACAGTTTTATAACTTCCACAGGGAGGTTCTACCCTGTGTAAAACCTTTAAATACTTATTATTTTTTGTAATAAGGATCATCCTCGCTTGTGGGAGAACCAGGATTATGGATATCTAATACAAACTGAGACAGAAGTTGATGTTCTGCTACAACTTTCGCTTTCATAATATCAATCTTTTGTTTCATGTTTATGTTTATCAATTTGCATTAGATTAGTGACTACTTTAGCTATCATAGTCTTTTGCAAAATGATATGAATTAATTAATGTTTCATCCATATATGATTTCTTCCGGTACTTAAAAACACAACAATTACTTGATTCAGTTTATGAATGAYAGATTTCTCTTCTTCATTAATTGAATTATTTTGTATAAGTCTTTACATACAGGTTTATCTAATTGTAGAGATTTATAAATTATATAATTGTTGTGATTTTTATGTCTTGTTTGTCTTGTAAGAAAACTTAAAGAGCACTGTAGCTTTCATTTACGAGAAGCTTCTGGATTATTCGGTGCGATTTTCCTTCCTCCGATCTGCTAGCACAGTCATCATACACAGGACAAATCTGGAGCGTTTTCAGGTTAACTGGTTAATTATTTGTTAGTATATTTATTAGTAGTTTAGTTAGATATATTTGTAGCTTAGATTAGTGTTTTAGTTTAATTAGTTTTCTGTTTTATTTCTTGTTCATAAATTATAAAAATCAAAAAATATCTTCCTCTGTCTTGGGGAAGAATATTAATGAGTTTTGCAGGTTTTATTTAAATCTGTAAATTGTGGATATTGTATATTTTGTGAATAAGTTATATTTCAGTCAGTAGTATAGTATTAGTTAGTAGATTAGATTTATGTTTAGTTTGCTTTGATAATTAGTTTTAGTTAGTTTGTCTAGTAGTTAGTTTTAATTAGATTAGTTTATTAGTTAGTTTTATTTATTGTTAGTTAGTTTAGTTAGTTTTATTTAGTTTTAGTTAGATTAATTAGTTTAGAATAGTTTTTCTTTTTTGTTTTCTTAGGGCCTTAGATCGGCTAACGAAGCCGCTAAACCCGTCAGGGTGGTTCATTCCAAACGGCTTGGCTTATTAGACAACCCCGGACCGGTTCCACTCTCTCAGTTGACGGACGGTCAATTTCACCCGTCAACACAGATCTAAGGGAGACATGGCGTGAATCTGTGAACTCCGGGTAAAGTCCTGAAGTGATTCATAGAAGTTGGATTCAGAGGACACGTGGCATAAATATGTGAGCTCTAGGTGAAGACCCGAAGTAATCCTCGATCATCATATCAGGAGAACACACTTCAGAGGATTGTAGCCTTCGAATAAAATTCATTAGGGAGAAGGTTTGAGATTTGAGATCTTAGAAGTCTGAAACCCGAAGGAGATCTCGACCGTCGATCGAGAAGAGGGTTGGAGGACTGTTGATTTGGGTTAAATAGTCAAACAACTGAAGTGGAAGCAAGACCATTGATCGATCGGGACAGGTGTCTGTAGATCGTCAGCTCCGAAAGTTTGAAGTACGAAAGAAGAAGGATTTGAGATTTCAAAACCTCGAAGTCCGGAATTGCGAAGAGATCACAATCGTTGATCTAGGAGGGATCGATCTGGTTCGTATATTTGAGAGGCACAGATATGAACTGTCGATTCAGACGGTATCATCAAGATCATGAGATCGACGATCCCATAGCATTGCGAGGACATGATTTGCGCGAAGTTTAAAATATCGAGGGCGGGCCACAATTAAAATCGTGGTTTTGTTAGGAGGACACGTGGAGACTTGAGGAGAATTGTGGTCCCAAAAGTAGTTTGACCCCAAACCTCTTGTGGTCATGCCCGCAATCGTGTGGTCATTGCCAAGGTCACATATGAGGAGAGGCCAAGAGAAAACGGGCTAATGCCAACTCCGAGACTTCGTTGAAGCGTGAAGGAGAAGGTCATGAGTATCATAAGACCTGCAACAGAGGCTGAAAGAACATGTGTATGATTTAGAGGTGAGACTATCATGGTCTCAAATTCGCATTTGATTTAGAATCGGAGAATATTGACCGGAGGCTCGGGCTGAGTCTTGGACTCCAAATTAAAACCCGTAGAGAAAGAGGATTTGTTCCTATAAGAAGGACGATTTATTTTTTTATTTTTTTTCTTTTCCCCATCGTGGGTGTTTTACAAATTGGTATCAGAGAATGGTTACAACACTTGGCCTTCTTGGGCTCACAGATGAGTCATTTAAAAACTCTATTTGGAGTACTTTTAAAAGAATGACACTCTAACTTACCTCTTTCTTAAAAATTCTGATTAAAAATGTTATTAAAGAAAATAATGAAACTTTCTACTAAGTGTATGCATTTAAGAAATTGAACTGTATATTGTTCATGAACTAATAGACTGTTAGCTAACAATAATTGTTTTTTTCAACACTCGAGCAGTCAGTAAATCACGAGGAAAAAAAAAATCCAAGACTAAAGGATGGTAACATGTCATGAAGTGGGGAATGGCTCTCACAACAGAGACGAAGAATATGACGAAAGGAGAGAGGTGGAAACCCCTCCGGATATGGATGAAACTGTAAGGAGCCTCAGGGCCAAGTTACATAGTTTCAAGGTTGACAACGAGATATCGATAAAGGAGAAAACAAATAGAAATTAACACAGTATTGCTACAAAGCTTATCCGACATACAGAGGCAACTGCAGCATGAACCCATAACCAATCATGTGGACTGACAACACAAGAAGAGAAGTCAAAGTCCACCTGAGATTCAAAAACATGACTACATAAGTGACCCCACTGGGAGAAGTACCACAAAGAAGGTCCAACCTGGAGGCAGGGGACACTCATCAGGAGAGTCCTCTGGAAAGGAAGCTGACAACTCCGAAGGATCTTCTAGTAGCAGGGCTAGCTTTCTTTCTCAAAGGAAAGAAAAGAAGCGGAAGCATTCCAAAACCCATGGTCCTGAAGAGTTCAAGAAAGCCAAATCACCCTCTTTCGATGGAGAGATTAAGAAGGGAGATGAGGCAGAATCTTGACTGCTTGGTTTAAAGAATTATTTCAGAGTCCATGACTACTCTAAAAACTTGAAGGCTCAAATATCCATCTTCAACTTGAATGGAAAGGATTCCATATGGTGGGAAGACCTTAGGAATGTGAAAGGACTCCATGAGAAGGACTTGTCATGGAAATAGTTTGAGAAATACTTCAGGAATCACTTTCTGTCATAAAAATACATGGATGGGAAAACTAAGGAATTCTATGAGCTCAGGCTGGGGCAGCTCACCATAGATGAATTTGTCAATAAACTCCTTGAACTATTGAGGTATGTACCCTACATAAAAGATGAAAAAGAAAAAATGCAGTGGTTCATTAGTGGGTTACCTCATACCTATCGGGATAGGATTGACTTCGACGAGCCAAAGACCTTATAAGAAGCTATCTAGAAGGCGAGGTACTATTATGAACAACGTGAGAGTAAGACAAGACCCCACGAAGACTGGAATAAGAGGAGTAGTTCGAGATTCCAGAAGAAGGGGTATAAATCCTCAAGATTTAAGAACTATGAAAAAAAATCTAGAAGGATCCTTCCTACTAGAAGTATATATCAACAAAATTTCCCCTCTCAAAGTGGAAATAAACCTTTTAAGATAGTCCCAACAAATACCGATAACCTAAAGAAGGAACCCTTAAAATGATGGGGTTGTGGAGAGGATCATAAATGGAGGGACTTCCCACACTGACAACAGAACAATAAGAGAGTATACAATACCCAAGAAGCTAACACTGTCAATGATGTGGCTAGGAGCATGCCATGAATCTATAAAACCTTGGACAATAATCAAGCCGACCACCAAGCTTCAATAGTGGAGTTGGAAGGTATGATCACCAACCAACTAGTTTCTACTTTAATTGACTCAGATTCTAATTTGAGTTATGTGGCCCCTCAAACTGTTGATAAGTGTAAACTACAACCAATTAGACATATTAAGCCATGGCCGGTGCAATTATCCATTGGGACCAAAGGAAAAGTGGCAGAGGTCATACCAGCCTGTCAACTCATCATGGGTGGAATGCCCACCCAAGCGACCCTTAACATACTTTCCCTGTGATCTAGATTATTTTCGACACGAAATGAGAGCGGAGATATAATAAAGAAATGCACAGAGATATTGCAGATATTCATTAATATAATAGAAATGTATCAGAGATGCAACCATAAACACAGATATATAGTAATACACGATTTCTATTAATCAAAGAAATGTACAGAGACTGTAAAAATACAGAGTAAAAAACTCGCTAGAATGGTGGCAACTTATCTCTGAGAAGAGATGTGACGACTAATTGCATTCATAAGAAGATGATTACAATGAGGCTCTGAAGGCCTTTTTTACAATAAATGGGAATGCCAAAATTCCTATACATCCAAAAACCTAACCCTAGGAGATGAAGCGCCAAAAGTCATGTGGGCCGCATTTGGGTAAGTTAGTACATCAACTTCCCGGGGTCGTAACTTTTGCATACGATCTCCATTTTAGGTGTATGATAGCTTGTTGGAAAGGTATCGTCAAGGATATTCTTTTTGGGGGATCAATTATGCCTTTGACTAACATTGAGAACCTTGATCTCGAAAAACCTTCATTTGGACCCTCAAAATGGCCCCGGAAGTTAAAACCTGCTAAAAATAGTAAATTGCCAAAATTGCCAGAAAATTGTTTTGAGACATTTGGAAAAGGTGGGTGGCCACCGATATCCACCTGGATCAATCCTCCCTCCTTAGGAAGCAATGGTCTCCATTGTGTTGAGTTCCTGGGGGAGAGGGAAAAGCGTTTGTTGAATCTACATCTTGGTGAGCTACTTTTCTTGCTGGAGACATCACACTGCTCAGTTTGTGGAAGTTTGTCATGAACCTGTTGAGGCGGAGGCCGCTCAACAAGTCGAGCTACATGAGAGGACAGTGTGCAGAAGGAATCTTTGCACTTTTCTGCAACCTTTTCGACCTGCTTATGTTGGATAGACAGTGCTTGGGGCGAGGATGTAGTGGTTACAGTGTTCTTTTGTTCCCCTTTTGAACAGACTGTGAAGAAGCTGAATTTTGCAGTATGAGATACTACCTTACGATACTTTTTAGGTTGAACAGTATTCGAAACTACCTCTGGTATTATGTAGAGATGACCCCCTAGAGAAACAATGACACTGCGGGGTCGAGACTCATAAACAGCGTGGCGCTTCCACATATATGGTTGGCCCAAGAGAACATCAAAGACATCTAGTGGGGAAACATCACATAATAACTCATCCTTGAAGGGTTGGATGCCATATGAAAATCGACATTGCTGGCTGACACAGAGATCTCCTCCTTGGAGAAGCCACCCGATGTTGTATGGCTGCAGGTGTGGTGTTGTCAACAATCCCAACTATTTGACGACCTCTGCTAATATGAGGTTTTTTTGTCTTCCGCTATCAACAATAAAATGTAGCGGGGTCCCTTTCACCCACATTTGTGAATGAAAAAGGCACTCCCCCTCTTTAGGATCTGTTCATTCTTTTGGTTGAATTGTTGTGGTCGCGACAATAGCAGTGGGATCTGCATCAATGATCTATCCTTTACCAATATTTTCAGAATCAGATTCTGAATCAGGGTTCGGCTCCTTGTCTTTGATCTCAGCCACCAATGACTGTTTTGAGTGACATTCCTCGGTGTTGTGCCAGGGGATTTTGTGGAATTCACACCATTTTCCGGTCTCCTTCCTTGTCTTCCCGTGACCCTTCTTTTCCTGTGTCTTAGACTGGTTTTCGGGAGACTGTTTGTTAGGGATGTCTTTTTCATACTTTGGTTATTGCGGATTTGCAGAACCTAACTCCTATTTGTTCCGGTGCTTAAATTTCTTCTCAATTTTAACAACATATCGATAAGCAACACCGAGTGATAAGATGTCCAGAAAATCCATTTCAATATGGATGTATCTGTGTAGAGCCCCACAGTATTTCAGAACCGAATGTCGCTCAGAGTCTTTGATACCCAGCTTGGTGCACAAGGTATGGAAGGTATTGGTGAACTCTGGAACTGTTTGGCCCCTCTCTTGCTGCAATGTGGTCCATCTCATGTACTAGTCCTCATAGTTGCCAACAGGGTAATATTGTTCTTTTACCACATCCACAAAAAAATCCCAAGTGGGATCGACCCCATATATTCCAGACTCCTCTATGGAACTTTGCTCCCARTAAGTTTCCCACCAATGTTTGACATGAGGGAGATCTTTAAGGAGTGCAAAGGTGATCTTTTCTTTGTCAGAAAAATTGTGAACAGATGAATAACCTTCTAGCAGAGTTAACCATTTTTCTAGGGCTTCTTCATCTATTTGTCCTTCAAATACAGGAATATCAAAGTTAACTTGTACCTTAAAAGGCGAGGTGCCTACAAAGTGGCCACTTGATGAAGATGTGCCTGTTTCTATCGACAGACGTTGAAGGATGTGGGAAAAATTCTCCATCATTTCGTCCCTCTGTCACGTGAGAGCTTGCTCAAGCAATAGATTGATAGGATCATTTGCTCCGTCATTTTTCTTTTCTTCCGCCATTGAGGGTTTCTTGGGTGTGCGAGAGCAATTGTCTTCAAGAGAGACAAGCTCGAGACCCAAATTTTTATACTCGGACCTTGTCGGGGACATGCACTGAAAAAACAATCAAGAGCAGCCTTCTCTGATACCACTGATCCAGATTATTTTCGGCACGAAATGAGAGCAGAGATATAATAAATAAATGCACAGAGATATTGCAGATATTCAATAATATAACAGAAATGTATCAGAGATGCAACCAAAAACACAGATATATAGTAATACATGATTTCTATTAATCAAAGAAATGTACATAGACTCTAAAAATACGAAGTGAAAGACTCGCTAGAATGGTGGCAACTTATCTTTAAGAAGAGATGTGACAGCTACTCGCATTCGCAAGAAGATGATTACAATGAGGCTCTGAATGCCTTTTTTACAATAAATGGGAATGCCAAAATTCCTAGACATCCAAAAACCTAAACCTAGGAGATGAAGCGCCAAATGTCATGTGGGCCCCGTTTGGGTAAGTTAGTACATCAACTTCCCGGGGTCGTAACTTTTGCATATGATCTTCGTTTTAGGTGTATGATATATCGTTGGAAAGGTATCATCGAGGATATTCATTTTGGGGGATCAATCATGCCTTCGTCTATCATTGAGAACCTCGATCTCTAAAAATCTTCATTTGGACCCTCAAAATGGCCTCGGAAGTTAAAACCTGCTAAAAATAGTAAATTGCCAAAATTGCCAGAAAACTATTTTGAGCCATTTGGAAAAGGTGGTTGGCCACCGATATCCACCTGAATCACCCTGGGATCCTATGAATTGTTTATTGGTATGGATTGGTTGGCTTCTTACAAAACTAAATTGGATTTTTATCATAAAACTTTAGAATGTGTAAATGAAGAAGGGAGAAAAACAACCCTCCAAGTGATTGAGAAGCACGTCTCAGTGAGGAAAACATCATCCCTTCAAATGAAAAAATATTGTAGAAAGGGGTGCTCCTTATATGTCATACAGGTGTTGGACTCTATTGAGGATGACAAACCCAACCTAGAGGACCACCCCATATTAAGAGAATACAAGGACGTGTTCCCAGAAGAAGTACTAGGTCTACCTATGAGAAGGGATATTGACTTCTCGATAGAACTTACACTGGGAGAGGTACCAACATCTAGAAGGCCATATAGGATGAGCACCCTAGAGCTGGTTGAGATCAAGCTACAACTAAAGGAGATGATGGACAAAGGCTACATCCGACCCAGTGTATCCCCGTGGGGAGCGCCCGTCTTGTTTGTGAAAAAGAAAGATGGCACACTAAGATCGTGCATAGATTACAAATAACTCAATAAGACAACCATAAAGAACAAGTACCCCTTACCAAGGATCGATGACTTGTTCGACCAATTGGGAGGTGCTTCCATATTCTCGAATATCGACTTAAGGTCTGGATACCACCAAGTTCGGATTAAGGATGAAGACATCCATAAAACAAACTTCAGAACGAGGTATGGTCACTATGAATTCGTGGTGGTGCCATTTGGGTTAACCAAAGCCCCCACCACTTTTATGTGCTTGATGAATAATGTAATTAGCAAATTCCTAGAATTTTTTTATTGGTTTTCATTGATGATATCCTAATATACTCTAAGAATAGGGAGGAGCACGAAGAACATCTTAGACTTGTACTTCAAGTACTAAGAGAGAATCAGCTCTACGCTAATTTTAGCAAGTGTGACTTCTTTCAAAATAAAGTCCATTACTTAGGCCATGTCATTTCTAAGGAAGGGGTGGCAGTGGACCCCGATAAAATCAGATCTATTATGGAATGGCCTACCCCAAAGGATGTATCAGATATTAGATCCTTCATGGGCATGGCAGGATACTATAGAAGGTTCATAAAATGATTTTCCAAGATTGGTTGTCCAATCACTACCCTTCAGAAAAAGGGGATCAAATTCATTTGGACATAAAAATGTGAAGAAATATTTCAGGAACTGGAATACCTCCTAACCCATGCACCCGTGATAAAGATTGCAAAACTAGATAATGACTTCCTCATGTGTATAGATGCCTACCAAGAAGGACTCAGAGGATTCTTTATGCAAGAGGGATGTGTAATTTCCTACGCATCCTAAAAATTAAATGAGCATGAGATCAATTATGTGACCCATGACCTAGAATTGGCTTCCATAGTACATGTTTTAACAATGTGGAGGAACTACCTCCTGTGAAGGAGATTTGTGCTTATGATAGACCATTGTGGATTGAGGCACTTGTTTGATCAACCAAAGCTCTATGCCAGGAAATATAGGTGGATGGATCTTCTTAGTGAGTTTTATTTCAAAATCAAACACATCAAAGGAAAGGAAAATAGGGTGGTCGATGCCCTTAGCAGAAGTATAAAAACAATTCATTTGGCAGCAGTAAGCACCTGTGAAACGAATGTCAGGGAAAGAGTCGGAAATTCACAAGAGACAGATGCATTCTTCAATACCATGACCTCATACCTAAGACAAGAGCCTATAGGGCTGAATTATGAAGGCTACTAGATGCACAAGGGAGGGTTGTTGACTTACAGAAACATATTGTATATTCCCAATTGTGATGACTTGAAGAGGTTCATAATGGATGAACTACATAAGAAACCATATACTGGTCACCCAAGATATCATAAGATGATCACGACCACTAGGAAACAATTCTATTGGCCTGGGGTGAAGAAAGACATAGCTAACTATCTAGCTAAGTGCCTAGAATGCCAGCAAGTTAAGGCATATCACTGACATCTAGTAGGATTATTACATCCCCTACCGATCCCAGAATGGAAATGGGAAACCATCTCCATGGATTTCATCACCGGATTACCAAAGTCGACCAAGCAAAATGATGCCATCATGGTCGTGGTGGACAAAATGAGTAATTCTACTCATTTCATTCCTGTCAAATCAACTTGCAAGGCCATAGATATTGCCAACATCTTCATGAAGGATATATTTAGACTGCATGACATGCCCAAGGAAATTTTATCTGATCGAGATACCAAGTTTACTTCGAACTTTTGGAAATCCCTAATGGTCATTTTGGAGAAAAAATTGTTATTCATGACAACTTATCACCCCCAAACTAATGGATAGACAAAAATAATGAACCAAATAGTAGAATACATGCTAAGGATGCATGCAATGCATCAACCTAAGAAGTGGGAAGACTACCTACCATTGGTATAGTTTGCCTACAACAAGAGTTATCAAGAATCCTTGAAGATGATCCCTTTTGAAGTCCTCTATGGTAGATAGTAAAAGATTCTAATCAGCTGGAGAAATCCAGTGGACAAAATTACAATCAGACTCGACATGCTTAAAGAAATGGAACAAAAAGTGGTTCAGATAAGACAAAATCTGAAGATTTCTCAAGATAGACAGAAAAGTTACACCGACAGAAAGAGAACTCCCAGAGAGTTAAAGACCGGAGACCATGTCTATCTCAGAGTTAGACCCAGGAAGAGTTCTCTGAGAATGGGAGCCTGCTCCAAGTTGGCACCTCGATATTGTGGACCTTTTGAAGTTTTAGATAGAGTGGGGCCTGTAGCCTATAGGCTAGCACTTCCGCCCACAGTAAAGGCACATAATGTTTTTCATTTTTCATTACTGAAGAAATATGTTCATGATGTTAATCATATAATTGACTGGTCTATGATCCAGGTGGAGCTGGAGGGAGAATTTCTGCCAGAACCCCAATGCATATTAGATAGGAAGGAAACCTCACTTAGGAACCGAACCATTGCACAAGTCAAGGAGCAATGGAAACACTTTGGGCTAGATGAGGCTACGTGGGAAATGGAAGATGCCATGAGACATGCATATCTGATTTTGTTTACTTATGTACATACATATCATGTTGATAGATATAACATCGAGGACGATGATTC
>JZKD02S0184377.1:214271-237313 GCA_000966675.3 Picea glauca | reverse complement strand
GGGGGGGGGAATTGTAACACCCGGCTTCCCCCAGTCTATAAATATAACTATATGGGCTGAGGAACTATGGAAAACTTAAAAGTGTGAATGTTTGATTTGATGGACCTTGTGTAGAAGGTCGATCAATATAAATTCTGATTATTTTAATAGAAAATGGTTACGTGTTGCATGACTGTTGAGAGAGGGGATGTGTTAAGAGAGAGACCATGAAATGTTGTGAAAGCTAGTGGAGGGGACCAGGAATGGTTGTGTTAACCTTCACCGAACCAGTACCATGCTCGAATTAATTTTCTTAGACTAGAACAACCCTTTAACCAAGAATGAATTCTCGTCATGCTAGTAGGTGGGAAGACCCCATCAAGTGTTAATGAGGGATGGGGCAGACTTCCCATCGGTAAGGATTTCAGACCTGATCACAAAATGGGAGATTCGAGCCACACATAATCTTGTTGAGGGAGGCAAGAAAGGAAGTGTTGTGGATAGAGGGAGACCTGCGGAGAAAATGCAGAGACGAGAGAGGAAACTCTCGGGTCTGAGGAAGGACTGAAAGAGGAAACAGTGAGTTTTGATCACATAAAATAGAGATTGAACCAGGAGAAGGAAAGTAACCTTCATCCTTATCTATTTATGTATTGGGAGGAGAGTAACCTTCATCCCTACCTTCCGTTGAGCTGGAAGTAAGAGATTGAATCTTGAAGTATCATGGCTTAAGATCGGGGGTGTCCAATGATAAATCCATTGGTAGTGACTGAGCCTATGGTTGGGTGGAAACGAGCACCCGTTTCAACAGTTGTATCACACTATATGGTTTCAATAAGTGTTTTCTTGCCTTATGCTTTGAATTGTAAGTATTGGATGTATGGGGATGATAAGTTGTGTTGAGATGCAATTGGGTTCCTTGTAGCTTGAACAATTCTTGCCAAAAATTGTTGTTGAAATTTGGGTCGTGATCAGAAACAATAGAATGTGGCATACCATGAAGCTTGAAGACCTGATCCATGAAAATTTGAGCCACATTGGATGTTGTAAATGGGTGTTGACAAGCACATAAATGAGCATACTTGAAAAGACGATAAACTACAACCAAGATGACTGATTTATTGCCCGATTTAGGTAAGCCTATAATAAAATCCATAGAGATATCCTGCCAAATAGCAGGTGGAATCAGAAGCGGTTGTAGTGTTCCAAGAGATTTGACTGTTTCTCCCTTGGTGTGTTGACACACTTCACATTCAACCACAAAATTACGAACATCTTGTTTCATACAATCCCTGAAAAAATAACGTTTGACCCTGTCATAGGTTTTGATAAACCTGGAGTGCCCAGCGGTGGGTGTAGCATGAAGCTCATAAAGTACTGTGGATTTAAGTTTTGATTGTTTACTTAAATACAAATGGAATGTGTATCGAAGTTGATCATTGAGCCAAGAGTAATTTGTGGAGACTGGAGAATTGGCCTGTAATTGTTGTATTATATGTGAACTTTTGGGATTGTGTAGCCATTCCTGGTGAACATCTTGGAGCCAATCTAGTACAATGAAGGAGAGAGAAAAAAGGGACCCTTCATCTTCATATTTTCTGGAAAGTGCATCAAAAACCACATTATCTTTGCCTTTCTTGTAAATTATCTCATAATCATATCCAAATAGCTTAGTCACCCATTTTTATTTCTCTGGGGAGGAAGGGCGTTATTCCAGAAAATACTTGAGGCTTTGACGATCTGTCTTAATTTGGAAGCGTTTCCCCAATAAATAACGGCACCAAAGATCCACGACATGAAGAATAACCAACATTTCCTTTTCATAGATTGATTTTCCCAAATTTCACTTTGACAATTGTTTGTTGGTAAAGGCCAAAGGCCGAACCTCTTGCATAAGGGTGGTGCCAATTCCTTTTCCAGAAGCATCACATTCTAGGACAAAGGTCTTTGTGAAATCAGAAGGGCCAGGACTGAAGTGGTGCACATGTCCATCTTCAAGGTTTGAAAAGCTTGAGCAACTGGTGGAGTCCAAGTGAAACAATTATTTTTAAGGAAAGCAGTGAGAGGTGCCACAATATTTCCATAATTCTTAACAAACTTGTGATAATAACCTGTTAAACCCAGAAATCCACACAAGATTTTGAGATTCTTTGGGTGAGGCCAATCTTACATAGCTTCAATATTTTTAGGATCCACCTTGACACCGGCCTTGCCAACAAGATGACCTAAGTACTCGACTTCTGAGGCATCAAAAGCACATTTAGATTGTTTGAGGAAAATTTGGTGCTGAGAGAGTAGATGGAAAACATGATCCACATGAGCAAGATGGGTTGTCCAGGTTTTACTATAGATGAGGATATCATCAAAGAAAAATAAAAAAAATGACCGAGAAAAGGACAGAAGACATGATTCATGAGTCGTTGGAAAATGGACGGATCATTACACAACCCAAAGGACATGAAAAAAATTTCATAGTGGCCCTAATGAGTTTTAAATGCATTCTTAGGAATGTCTACCTCGTTCATATGGATCGGGTGGTAGCTAGAACGAAGATCTAGTTTAGTAAATAATTTGGTGCCACTCAATTCATCCAAGAGGTCATCAATGACATGAATGTGAAATGTGTCTTTAATGGTGAGTTTGTTGAGGGCGTGGAAGTCGGGACACATGCAATAAGAACCTTCTTTATTAAGGACCATGACCACCAGAGAAGAGTAGGGGATCATACTAGGGTGGATAACACCTGCGTTGAGCAGTTCTTGAACAATTTTCTCAATTTCATTTTTTGGGGAAAAGGGGTGACGATAGGGATGGATATTGGGAGGAAGGATTCCTGGGACAAGGGGAATGGAATGATCATGTACACCATGGGAAGGAGGGAGTCCCTAGAGAGTGGAAAAAACCACTTGATGTTTAGAGAGGATGGATTGGAGTTCCTACGACACAGAGGGTGTATCAGTCGCTTGTATGGCATGGAGTTGGGAAATAATGCCAGAATGACCTTTTCTGAGCAGCTTTTCCATGCGATGGGAACTCATGATCTATGGGGAACCGACGATGATTCCTTGGAACTTATATTATTGGCCCTCCTGGTCGAATTGCATGGTTAATTCCTTAAAATCCATGATAATGGGACCCAAAGTCCTTATCCATTCTACACCCAACACAATGTCACAACTACCCATGTTGATAGCAAACATATTAGATTTCAAGTGGTACTCACCAATTTGGAGACACACATTTTCACAACGCCTGCCACACTTCATGGACCCGCCATTGGCTATCATGATTTGAAAATTATTGACGACACAGATATAACAATTAGTTTCTTGGTAAATGCAGTGATGAATAAGATTTTGGGTGCTGCCACTATCAACAAGAATGATGACCTTCCTATGATTAATGTAACCAATTAACTTGAGGGTTTGGGGAGAAGAGAAACCATTGAGAGGATTTAGGGAAATGACTGGTTCTACTTTGGGAGGGTTTGAGGGAGGAGTCATGTCAGTGGGTTCATGTGACACAGACACAAGGGGAGACTCAACATCCTCTTCTAAAAAATCCTCTAAGATGGCCATAAAAATATTTTGTTCCTTATACTTGTGCCCATGAAAATATGTGTCATCATAATTATAACAAAGTCCTTTGAGTTGACGTTCATTCATTTCATTCCTGGATGTTTAGTGGAGTAGAAGGAGGAGTGGGAGTGACTAGTTTAGTGCGAAGAATAAAGGAGGGTTTTCGGTTTTGAGAAGAGACAACATGTTCTACTTCCTTAGCTCTTTTAGTAGAGTCCACCAAACTCTGAGATTGATCCATGAAGACATAGGCAGGGATCTCATCCTTGATGCCACTAATAAAACATTCTCGGTAAAAAGCATCATACATGCCCTCTGTACGAAAATTCAAACACTCAAAATCGGCTATAAAGTCTTCCACTATGACATATTGTTTCAAATTTGTCAAACAGCCTAAATGGTGGGTGTCAGTGTCAAAGAATTCATAAATCTCTGCCACAAAGTGTGTCTGAGACACATACACTTGGTGGGCATTTTTTCTCCATTGCCACCATTGCCAATGTTCTTTATCTAGATGGAAAACACCATATCGAAGTTTGTCCAACTCATCCGTAATTCCATACAAAGAGAAATAATGTTCCATTTGAGTTACCCAGCCAGTGGGATTTGAGCCATCAAATTTGGTCACATCCACACGTAGAAGGCATAGGTCACGCTGAAAGTGATGGGGCTGAAAATTTTGGGAGTGAGAGGAAGTTTCACCTTTGGTTTGCAAAGGTGGGTCAGATGAGGGAAGATCTGCAAGGATATGCAGCTTGGCACAAATCATCGTAGTGACAGATTCAAGCTGGGTAGCATGTATTGTTTGAGGTCTTGTTTGAGGTCCTCTATTGTGTTGGTGATGGAGGAATGCATGTTTTTATTGATGGTGGAAATATTGGCACTGAGTTGTCTCACTTCTTGTTGGGTTTCTGTGAAATTAGAGTGCAAGGTATTGAAGCGAGCTTCCAAGTCTTGTCTACGGGTGTTGGCCATGATGAAGAGGGAGAATGAAAAGGGTCGGGTGGAACCACACAAAAAATGGGTTATGGGTGAAGTGTATCACAAAAATCAGGGCGACGACTTGAATCTAATGGGGTAAAGCCCAAATAAGGGTGTTGGAAGGGGGTTGGGTCCACGAAAAAAAATTGTTGAAAAATGATAGGTATGACTGCAATAAGAGTTAAGAGAGAAATCCAATGGAATAGGTCTCAAATAATGGTGCCAAAAGGATCCAGACCATTTTGTTTTCACTCTTGTGGAGTTATACTCCGATCTGAAGAATATTGCAGTGATGAAATGCCCAAATGCTTAACAAGAAGAAATGTGTAGTAATTTCGCAACCTGAATGAAGGAGACACAGTTGTGTGGTAATAGATATTGTATGTTCTATTTTTATTTTTGTCCCAAAGGTTAGGGTATTCAAGGGTTCTACAGACAAGGGTTTACCCTGTGCTATAATTCTCTGATATACGTGCGGGGTCCAACAATAGTAATCGGCCCAATATCTCAGGGCACCAACTAAGGAGGCTAGATCGTGCCCTTAGCCATACTACCGAGGTACTACGAAGTATATTCCCGAGTGTTGTTCTGGATGGAACTATAGAAGTCAGGCGACTGATTGGTTTATCTATGGAGGGCTTCAAAATATCTAGGTCGATCCATATACAGGTGTTTTCTGATGCACTACCACTCGAAGGGGTACCGACAGGGGTTATAAGGGTGGCCAACATATGTGGGCTTAAGTACCACTTGTATTTCCTGTGTGTATGAATCCTCAACCACATGTTTATGCATGCAACGACAAATCTTTATAGCTTAAAGACGCCAGAATACGTCTCTACCCTAAAAAAAAAATTAACCCACAATTTTCTATCGAGGAAGGTGCTCTAATACCACTTGTAATATTTCAGATATAAAATAGTATGCAGAACAGAAATAATTAGCTATAAATGGAAAATAAACAACGATATAACCAGAAAAACACCACAATAATACCAAAATGATACTAGAATAACACCAAAAGAGCACTTTGATTACTGAGAGCAATGTTCACTTTCCTCTTCGAGGGGTCAACCTCTAGCAGAGCAGAGATCTATTACAATAATATCTAAGACAAAACTTCTTGTACCCTCAACTCCTATTTATACTAAATATGTCTATCAAAAGAACAATCTATAGGAATATCCTTCTAGAAGTGGAAGCTTCTATTAGGTCTTCTTACATTGGACTTATTCTTCCTTATTTCTAGGCCTTATTAATATTGACCTTCATTACATGGAAATATATTATTCTACCTACGTTAAGGGTTAGGTCTCTAACACTCATCACTGACAAATCCACTCGGTTCATTAAGAAGATCCATCAAATCCTCCAACAGGTTCAGGATATTTTACAGAAGTCCAATGCCAAGTACAAGAAGCACCATGATCAACATTGGGTGCCACACTAGTTTTGAGTGGCAGACAAAGTTTGGTTGCACTTGTAGAAATAATGTATTAGAGGGCCTCATAAGAAGCTTTGTCCACTCCGTTATGAACCTTACACCATTACCAAGGTTGTTGGTGACAATTTTTTTGAGCTCAACCTTCCCCCCTTCCTTGGCTTGCACCCAGTGTTCAATGTTAACCTCCTTTGGCCTTATTTTCCACCATTATTGGACACCTTATAGATAGCATAACAATTGACACAAACAGAGCTCAACCTTGACTACATAGAAAAGGAATCCATTGATCATATCATGGACAGAAAGTTCAAGGTCACTCTCCAATAGAGGATCCAACTTTATCGGGTTGTCAAGGCAGCGCAACTCCCGCACCAAGGCAACTGGCTCACCCGGGGTCAAATTCATCAAATCTTTCCTCATTTGATGGGGGAAATCAACGCAATGGAGACCATGGATTCATAAGGGGTGAGGATTAATCTAGGAGGATCTTGGTGGCCACCCACCTTTTCCAACTGGCTCAAAACAATTTTTCGGAAACTTACTATTTTTAACATTTTTTCGGGTCCCAAACTTCAGGGGATATTTTGAGGGCCTAAATGATGTTTTTCTCATGATAGGGAACCTAAATAGTAATCAAAGGCTCTAATTGATCCCCCCTAAATGAATCTCCTAGTCAATACATTTCCAACTAGCTATTGTATTCCCTAAATGAAGATCGTATGCAAACGTTACGACCTCGGGAAGTTAATGTACTAACTTACCCCAATGGGGCCCACATGAATTTCAACACTTCATCTCCTAGGGTTAGGTTTTTTGGATGTCTAGGGTTTTGGAATTCATGTTTATTGTAAAAAGGCCTTCAAAACCTCATTGTACTCATCTTCTTTCGAATGAGCATAGCCGACAAATCTCTTCTTATAGATAAGCTACCACCATTCTAGCAAGCTTTTTTTTAGTCTGGATTTTACATTTTTCAGCATATTTATTATTTAATAGAAGTTAAGTTTTATTGTATCTTTATTATTGTTCATTGTGTCTCTATGTTAATATTATAAATCTATGGTTTCATTTCATTCCTCTCATAAATCCAGATCAATAACATACTATCCTTGGGTTTGGATCCATCAAATGAGTCATCTTGGTATTTTCATTATAAAAAAATTGTATAGATTCAGACCATGAAAGTTTTTGGAACCTAAGAATACATAGAAAAGTAATTTTGGTCAAAATTGTAGGTTTTGATTCACTATACTTTCAGAGATATAGGCTATGGAAATTAGGGTTTTTTACTAGTCCTAAAATTAGTCTGAAACAAGTCATCTTGGTATTTTAGTTATAACAATTTTTAATGGGATGTTTAAATATAAAAAACATTGGGAGAATTAGGATACATATATAAGAATCTATGGTAAAAATTCCAGGTTTTGTTTCACTATACTTTAATATATACAAGCTGTGGAAATCAAGATTTTTGACTAGTTCTAAAACTAATCTCAAACAAGTGTTCTTTGTAAAATTGTTATATCTGAAGTTGGAAAAGTCCAAATTAAGTGCCACTAGTTCAATTGGAAATAATACAAAATATATCATAATATTTTAGGTCCAAATTTTAGAATTATATATGAAAATTTGGACACAAGGAAGGTCGTACATGTTTACTGTCTTGAAAGGGATAAAAATAAATAAAAAATAATAAAAAATGGGAAAGTAACTATAACTTTCTCTTGGCACATTGGAATTTGGTCAAAGTTGTGGCATTGTAGAGAATATGTTTCAGTCTTCTACATATCAAAATTTTAGACTTAGAGTGGCCTAAATTTTAGAGATACCTTAGGAGAAATGTTGAGCAACAAGATAGTCTACAAACTAGAGTTTTTAAAGCTATGTTAACTTCAAATTAGCTTAACTTTTGATTGGAAGATATATTTTTGGTGATTTAAAATTTGCAATAAGGAGAAAAAAGAGGATTATTGTTATTTTCTCACATGGAAAATTGATCTGCAAGAAATTATAATCTTTCTAAACCTCTATAGAACTCATACATGACACCTAAAAGTGAAGACTTGGGGTACTAGGTATCCTTATTGAGGAACCAATTTAATGAAATGGGTGATATTGTGTTGAAAAATGTTGATTTGGCACATTTGTAAGAATTATTTAAAATGAAAATGGATCAAAATATGGAACAACTACGAAATTCCATGGAATTTGTGCTCGTAAATACTTTATATGAGAGGTTACCTAAAGGTGATATTGTTATGCAAAGAAATCATGTGAATACAAAGAACAAAATTGTTGAACCCTAGTCACATGTGGAGAAGATTTTAACAAATGTTGAGAACAAAAATATCGAGTCCCATAATTATGATTATTCATCACTCCAAGATCTTTGTCATCAGGGATTTAACTTGGCACCAAGGAACTACTTAATTCCCATGATTAATATCAGGAAATTTAATGGTAATGATATGTTGAGCTTCATTTTTGTCACCTCCAATTGCCTTATCTTGTCCCATATCCTAACCAATTTTGCCTCATACATATGCACTCTCTGCCTATTTTCCTCAACAGACATGTCATTTATCAATTGTTTTGTACATGAGGTAATATTCATTTAGTCATGATTTATGTGGTTTATTAATGGTTGTAATTGTGTAATTAATTATTATTATGCTCCTAATCACTTTGGTTATTATTAAGCAGCCTCATGATAAGGCATCACTTCATCCGGTACTACTGCTGGTCTGGTACTGCAAAAATCCACTGATCCGACACTCCGCTTGATTCGGTACTACGCATGATCTGGTACTCCACTTGATCCGGTACTTCACTTGATCCAGTACTTTGCGTTATTTCAGTATCAACTCTGCGCCTATTTCGGTACCATCTTTGTGCCTATTCTGGTACCATCTCTGCTCCTATTCCGGTACCACCGTTGCACTGATCTAGTACCCAGATTTATGACTGTGCTAGTCCAATACTAAACCCCTGTCTACAGGATTAACATTTGAACGAGTATGCTCGTGGTGATTTCAATCAAATTTGTTGGATAGAAGTATCCTTGGAGCGTTTGGAGATCACGATATACTTCATCACTCATGCACTTTGTGTCATGAGGATGAAGTCCATTCCTTGAGATACGACGTAATTCACCAATTGTAACATTTTATAAACAGGTGATAATTATCCTCAGACCTTGGTTATAACGGCTAACCTTCTCCAAAAGGGATGTTGTGTAGATGCTAAGTAAGTAGTAAGTAGAGAATGATACACATTGTCATGTTGAGAATTGAAATGTTGAACTGTTGATTCACTTGATCAATTGAAGGAATAAAAATGTTATTTTGTGAAATGCATGTGTATGAGTAAAATGTTTTACTCTGTAATTTATTTAGAGTTACCTTGTTAGTTCGACAAGGGCCCACCACCCCAACCAAGGTAAGCCTCTATGTACATGTCTTTATGTGTTTTAATTCAATTGTGTGAGTGTGAAAACTTAATAGTTGTATGTTACAGATGATTCTAAGTGCATAAAATTTCTTAGGAACAATACAAATTTATTTGATTTTGGATCAGTGTGAATGGAAAGTTATACATTGAGTAGAGTAGATAATTCCATTTTCATTTCTGCAGTTTGATACTTAGTTAACAAGAGTTGGATAGATGTTTTGGATTGTTAAGTAATTGTTGTCGTTTTGAATTTATGATTGTGTTGTTTTAGTAGGTACAAGAACAATAAGACTTCATCTCTCACTTTCATGCTCCATGTAATGAATTATTTCAATCATATCGACTGTCTCCTTTATTGAGGAAGGTTTGATTGGAATTGATTAGGTTATGATTGGTTTCTTTCCAATAGTAATTAGAGTGAATTGTTAATTTCTATTGAATTGCTACATGAAGCAAGGTCTCAGTTCATCTCTTTATTTCATGAGCCTATAATGAATAGACTTGCTATCTGGGCAAGAACCGTTTTAACTGAGTGTTTGCTTGAGAGTTTTACTATGAGCTTTATTTTATAAAGTTTAAAGCTATGTGAGGAATAATGTTTAGATATCTAAAAAATAAAGTATTTTGTTATTGATTGTTTCTTGATTGAGCTATACTCATCAGACATAGATAAACCACCTGTTGTCGACGAATATAGTGTAATAACTCTGCTGATTACGAATCCCGGTCGATAATTTATGTTTGGTAATATATTATGCATATAATTGCACCAACATTTTGGATTAGATAATTTTAATGGTTTTGGATTGGTTTTATGGACGACCTAAGGGCAAATAGAAGACGGTAAGACATGAGGGAAGAGCCCACACATCCACTTTAGTGGGGTTGCTCCAAAGTTAGGTTGTCCTCTCCCTTTTATGAAAGTGTGATTTTCTTTTAATGCAAGTGTGTTTTTCATTTTTTTATGGAAAAATTATGTGTTCATGATGGGTTAACTTGTGCGAACCGATAACCTAGTGACAATAGGGTCCCAATAACACAAGGAGTTCAATTTTGATGTGTTTTATTTTTTCAAATAGTTTTAATTTCTTAGTTTTAAAATTCAAATCTTTGATGATAAATCATTTTTGGGGTGTTGTAGGAACCCTCGAGTACTAATTTGTGTTGCGAGACAGGGAACATCAACCAACTAGAGTAATTCAAGGATGATCAAGAGCCTGAAGAATGTTTCTCCAAGAAGTTTCTCACATTCTAGCAGTGGCTGGGATATCCACCCCTCAGGAAGAGCATATCTTGACAGCAGTCAAGAATTTAGTTGTCTCTCCACAAGAAGATTTAGAAGTCCCTTCGGATTCCTATTGTCAATTTGTTGAGGAGACTTAAGAATCATGGAGAGAATTCAATGGAGAGAAACCATTGGAACCTGAGATTGAGGAGTTCTTAGCATGTCTCTCAACGAATCAAGTATGTACTCTAAAGACCAATCATCTTGAAGAGGATAATCTGCATAGCATGGGAGAGGAAGACATTTAGTGTGACCTAAACAAAGAAGAGAAACATGAATATAGTGATCCTATTGAAATATGGTTTCAATTAGTTATTAGGTCACACCACTCTTTTACTTTTCATTATTTCTTGATCTCATCATCAAAGAAGTTGTTCCTTCATACTCCAGTATGCATTAAAATTTATCTTTTAAACCTAAGTATGGATATATTTCTAACCTTGTTACACACATGGATTCACTGGAAGTATTCCTATACTTGAAGGACATTTTATTTTGTTCAAATAGAGTAGGATAAGTAAATAAATAAATAAATGTTGCATATAAGTGAAATGAAACCTATCTTTCATACTTTTCATAAATAGGGAATGTCAAAAGTTAACAAAGAAATTGGTTTAAGATCTTTTGTTCGTATAGTAGATTTATTTCTAATAGTTATGATAATTTTGTTTGGAATTTTATGAGAAGGTAATATTTTCATCCTCCAAATGCACATAGAATATTGGAAGGGTTTCAAAAGCGGAGAATGCATCATTGTCAATGGAAGATAACACTTAAGGGAGTGCTTCATGACCTATTTCTTCAAATTTATTCGTTTTCCTTAACTTGTTAAAAAATATACATTTGTTCTTTATCCTTACCTATTTATTTTAAGACCACTATTTCACAAGGATGATCAATTAAGTGGTATTTTTAATAGAAAATGAAACTAAATGTTAATTCCAGACTATTTTATTCATAGCTAAAAATTCAACTTTTTGACATTTTCCCTGAATTTTCTATTTGTAAGCATGAATAAAAATCGAACTTTAATTAGTTCTATTGGTTTGTTTTTAGCAGATGGTCACAACCCTCTGAGAAATTGTTTTTAGCATCTCACATTGTTTTCATGAGTCCATGAAAAACCTCAGGCGTGGGGGAGTGGCTGCTGAGACAATAGTAGTTAGGTTTATTTTCTAATTAAAATGGAAGTGGAAACATAAGCAGTGGTTAGTTTGGTTCCAAAAAGAGGAGTTTTATGCATCTCAAAAGGAGGTTTCCCAACTACATTTTATTTCGTGTTACAGAGAATGGAACCCAATAATTTTATGACACTTCCATTGCAATCTCAACATTCCCACATCAATGTGTTGATTGCAGTTTTTCCAGCATGATACTTCAACAGAACAAATTCATATGTTTCTCCCTACAGCAACAGTAATTGCTAGCATCTTCTAAAGATTGATACTCAGAGTATTCCAACCACAAGGAGAAGCCTACAAATTCCAGTTTGTAGAATACATCTTCGGATACCTCATCAAATTTTCATTCGGTATTGAAGAAACATTTTTTTTGTGGTGGTATTGTACTAAGCCTGTCGTTCGATACTAGTGGTGGAATTTTGGTAAAATTATTCTATACTTGATATTTCCCTTGTTTAAATAAAGCACACTTCAAGGAATGGAGGTACGAGATGGTTATTACATTCTTTCCATTAAGGATTATATAAATTATGTGCTAAAATGTTTGGTTATTTTCATGTACAGTTTCCATGTTAAGATATCAATATCACCATCATTATTTATTTAAGTGCAACTTCCATGTGTATTCCACTCTTGTTTTCTAAGATTACTAATGCATCCATCCTATTATCACTGAATTCCTTTGTGAAGTGGTTTCCATCATGAATGAGCAAAAATCATCTATCCTGTCATTCTGTCTATGCCCCTTGTTACTTATTTTTCGTTTTTATGTTCTCGTATTGCTCTGTTCCGGTACTATCCTGTTCTGGTATTGTTTTGTTCTGGTACTGTAGAATCTTGTTCTGGTACTGCATAATCTTGCTTTGGTATTATTATGTTCCAGTACTACAGAATAGTGTTCTGGTACTGTCCTATTCTAGTATTATCTGTTCCAACACTATAGAAACATGATATGTTACTTATCTGGTACTGATGCCAAAGTGATATGATCTTTGTCATGTTCTTAACATTGTTTTCACTTCAAGTAATTCGAGGTATGAGCTAATATTTTCATGTTATTTCTATCAAGGATCATTTAAGTCTTATGTTGAATTGTTCTTTACTCTCATGTACATCTTCCTCCTACATTTCTACACTCAACCCTAAATGAATTGTCCTTGCTATCCTTTAAGGAGATATTTTCACATTTATCTCTATATGATAATGTGTGCACCTGTCTTATTACCTCATCATTACGAAAAAGTGATTAATAATTGAAATATCCATTAAAAAGTGGTGGCACCATTATGTCTAATGCTAACCTAGTTGATTCAACAAGTTCTTATCCAAGTTTATCTTTACAAGTTTCTCTTGGGAGGTATTGACGAAAATCTCATGTGGTTGACTTCCCTTACAAAACCTCAATGAACTTTCATGAGAACCCTAATAGGATTAACTAGAGGGACCTCTTAGTCATTATCCGAGATGTTCCATTATACATTGAATAGTTGAGATTTAAGTCTAATGTGGATGATGCCACCATTGGGATAATTGCAAGCAATTAATTATGTGCCTAATAACTCTAAAACACTCTTGTAACACCTATGTTCCTTATACTCTAAAGTTTTGAATGAACAATATACATCATTCTAAATATTTTGAGTAATATAATAAAAAGGAAGTATTAGGAAGTACAAATAAACTCGTCGAGGTACTGAACAAGCCTGTTGGCAGCAAGGCCATTCTTGTATGGTACTAAGGTAAACCCGTTGAGGTACTAAATAGGTATTCTCCCAGCGGGGTTATGTCGGGTAAAGGGAGTTGAAAAACCTAAAGTGTCACACCTAAAACTGAACAAAAACCTTTGAGTCTCATTCTGAAGCAATCATTATCAAATAAAGCCTAGGAGATGGCCTTTATATCTCTCAGATGATGTTCCTAAGAACCTTCAAGTATCCACTTTAAGGTTCTATCTTTAAAATAAATAGTTTTGCATGAAAGTGGGACCTTCAGTATATGTAATTCACCTTACATAAGCAAAAAAAACTTCATCTCTAAAAACTTGGATAAGAAACACGTTAATCATCTTGGGATGTATTCTTTTATGTGTTCCTGTCTTCAAATGAGATCTAAACTATGCTTATATCACTTTTATTTTAAAGGTAATCTAGCCAGGGGGCTATTATCCAAAGTCGTTATGAAAACTCTTTGCCACTATCCTATAATCATATTAGAGTCACATCCAACCCTTTCTCCTAACTATGATCCACAATAGATTGGATAAGACTTAACGCCAAATCACTAACATATCTAATCTATTACTCATGACTCCACTTTTCCATCATAACTATTTTTCCATGGGTAATAAGTGTGAAGCATAGGCCATGAAGTTTATAGTGTATAGAAGGTTACTTAAAAGAGAACTTAAGGAGCTGAAGAAAGGTGGAACTTCAGGGAATTCTTGATCGAGTGAGGAGTATCATCAATTTTGAAATTTTGAAGATCATTGTTGTATGAGGACATGCAATGGATAAGGCATGGGGGAAATTTTGAGCCTCATTTTTGTCACCTTCAATTTCCTTATCTTGTCCCACATCCTAACCAATTATTCCTCATACATATGCACTATTTGCCTATTTTCATCAACATACATGTCATTTAACAATTGTTTTGTAGATGAGGTAATATTCATTTAGTCATGATTTATGTGTTTTATTAATGGTTATAATTGAATAATTAATGATTATTATGCTCCTAATCACTTTGGTTATTATTAAGAATCCTCATGACAAGGCATCACTTCATCTTGTACTACTGCTAGTCCAGTACTACAACAACCCATTGATCCAGTACTCCGCATGATCTGGTACTCCGCTTGATCCGGTACTCTGCTTGATCTGGTACTCTGCGTTATTTTGGTACCAGCTCTGCACCTATTCCAATACTAGATCTGCACCTATTCTGGTACCAACTTTGTGCCTATTCCGGTACCAGCTTTGTGCCTATTCCGGTACCAACTCTGCAACTATTCTGGTACCATCGCTGCACTGATCCGGTACCCAGATTTATGACTGTGTTAGTCCAGTACTAAACCCCTGTCTACAGGATTAATGTTTGAACGAGTATGCTAGTGTTAATTTCAAGAAAATTAATTGGATAGAAGTATCCTTGGATACTTTGGAGATGACAATAGACTTCATCACTCATGCACTTCATGTCATGAGGATGAAGTCCATTCCTTGAGATACTATGTAATTCACCAATGGTAACATTTTATAAACAGTTGATAATTATCCTTAGACCTTGGTTATAACGATTAACCTTCTTTAAAATGGATTCTATGTAGATGATAAGTAAGTAGTAAGGAG
Organism: Picea glauca; assembly: GCA_000966675.3. Lineage (NCBI taxonomy): Eukaryota > Viridiplantae > Streptophyta > Pinopsida > Pinales > Pinaceae > Picea > Picea glauca. Next base: position 222,068 of record JZKD02S0184377.1, on the reverse strand, counting down.
AGAATGATACACATTTTCATGTTGAGAAATGAAATGTTGAACTGTTGATTTACTTGATCAATTGAAGAAATACAAATGCTATTTTGTGCAATTCATGCGTATGAGTAAAGTGTTTTAGTCTGTAATTTCTTCAGAGGTACCTTGTTGGTTCGACAAGGACCCACAACCCCAACCAAGCTAAGCCTCCCTGTACATGTATTTGTGTGAGTGTGAAAACTTAATAGTTGTGTGTTCCAGATAATTCTAAGTGCATAAACTTTCTTAGGAACAATACAGATTTATTTGAGTTTGGATTAGTGTGAATGGACAGTTATACATTGAGCAGAGTAGATAATTCCATTTTCATTTATGTAGATTGATATTTAGTTAAAAAGCGTTGGATACATGTTTGGGATTGTTAAATAAGTAATTGTTATTGTTTTGAATTTATGATTGTGTTGTTCTTAGTAGGTACAGGAACAATAAGACTTCATCTCTCACCTTCATGCTCCATGTAATGAAGTGTTTCAATCATATTGGTTGTCTCCTATATTGAGGAAGGTTTGATTGGAATTTATTAGGTTATGATTGGTTTCTTTCCAAGAGTAATTAAAGTGAATTGTTAATTTCTATTCAGTTGCTGCAAGAAGAAAGGTCTTAGTTCATCTCTTTATTTCATGAGCCTATAATGAACAGACTTGCTATCTGGGCAATAACCTTTTTAACTGAGTGTTTTCTTGAGAGTTTTACTATGAGATTTATTTTCTAAAGTTTAAAGTTGTGTGAGGAATAGTGTTCAGATATCTCAAAAACATAGTATTTTTTTATTGATTGCTTCTTGATTGAGATATATTCATCAGACATAGATATACCACCTATTGTCAAAACATATAGTGTAACAAATTTGTTGATTACGAATCATGGTCGATAATTTATGTTTGGTAATATATTATGGATATAATTGCAGCAACATGATCCTATAACATGGATATTCTAGATGGAGAAAATGTTTGATCTACACCAAGTGCTAACTTTACAAAAGGTAACTCTTGTATCCTTGTATGTAGAACTTTATCAATTTTTATTTGGCACCAATGGATTTGTGAAGAAAAAACTGATTATATTGTCTCTTGGTCCATTTTTATGGATTAATTGATAGCATATTATGGGGATATTAAGAGCAACACATTCTTTAATCAATTGATAAATATATAACAAAGAGGTCCAATTATAGAGCACATTCAAAAATTCCAAAAGCTCGGCCTCGGGGTAAGAGAATTCCAAAGGATAGTTTGTTAGATCTCTTTATGGGAACTTTAAAGGAGAGAATTCAACATGAGGTGTGTCTCTTCAAACCAAATCCCCAGAGAATTATTTCAATGTGGCAAGGAAAGTGGAAGTTAAAAATATGGCTACCAGAAGGATGGCCACTAACAACTATAGAGAGCACCACATTCCCTCTCTTAACCTAATGCAATATACAAGGATGACACCTTAGTAAATGGATAAAATAAGAGAAAAGGTACTATGTTTCAATTGTGATAGCAAGTATATTAAGAGGCATAAATGTGCTAAGAGGAAATTATTCTACATGGATTGTGAAGAGGAAGAATATCAAGAAATGGAATTGTTGTAAGATCAATAATTGGAAGAGACTACTCCAACAATATCTTTTCATTCATTGGTTGGAATCAATACTCCTGAAACTCTCAATATATAAGGATATATCAAAAATGAAAAGGAAACAATGTTGATTGATTCTAGTAGTACCCATAACTTCATTAATTTCAAATTAGCCAAGACTTTCAATTGATTTATAAATCCAGCACAAGTGTTTCAAGTAATGATTGTAAATGGAAGCACCATAAATTGTTCAGTGAAGTGTCTTAGTATTAATCTCACTATGAGGGATAATTTATCAGATAGTCCAATTATTTCAATCCAAATGGGTGGTGTTGGTTTTGTATTATAGGTTCAATGGTTACAATCATTGGGAATAGTGGCTCTTAATTTTCAATAAATTGTCTTGATAATTTTCTCATAAAGAAAGAAAATTGAACTCAAAGGTATCCTAGGGAAACCCTCTAAAGTGATAATCTCTAACAGGATGAAAAAATTTATAAACAAGAGACACCATGGTGTAATGGCATAATTGTTCTCGCTATATTTTTAAACATAAGACCCTCTACTCTTATGTATATCCAAGAATATATCGATAATTATTCCAAGGTATTTAGAGGAATGCATAAGGGTCTTCCACCTACTCGATATCATGATGATGCTATTCATTGGAAACTAGGAAGTGTACCACCTAACATTAGGCCTCGCAAGTATCCATGTGCACAAAATAGTGAGATTGAGAATATAGTTCAAGAAATGTTAGAGATTGGCATCATGCAACCTAGCCAAAGTGGTTTCTATTCACCAGAGGTGATGGTTTACAAAAAGGAAATTTCATGGTGTACGTGTCCTAATAATAGAGATCTCAACAAAATGACCATTAAAGATAAATTTCCTATTCATATCATTGACAAATTATTAGATGAATTGCAAGGAGAAATTTTATTTACCAAGTTGGATCTCCACTCTAGATATCATCAAATCAGAATGAGGAAAGAACACATCCCCAAAAATACCTTTAGAACACATTAAATTCATTATGATTTTTTGGCGATGTCATTTGGACTTACTATTGTACCTTCCACATTTCAAAAATTGATGAATTTTATTTTCAAACCCTTCCTCAAAAACATTGTGTTGGTATTTTTTGATGATATACTAATCTACAACAAATATTGGGAAGAGTATGTACAACATGATGACATGGTCTTGAAACTCTTGTAAGAGAAACAACTATATACAAATCCTTCCAATTGTTTTTTTGGGGTTCAAGAAGAAGAATATTTGGGTCATATTGTATATCATGAAGGTGTCAAAGTGGACCCTAACAAAATTAAAGCTATGATGGAATGTCCAATTTCCAAAATATTGAAGAATATTAAAAGATTCTTATGATTGATAAGATATTACCCCAAGTTTGTCAAGAATTATGGTTAAATAGTAACACCTCTAACAACATTACTAAAAAAGGAGGTATTTTCTTGGACTCGGGAAGAAACTAAATATTTTGAAAAACTTAAGGAGGTTATGTGTACAACTCTTTTCTTGGCCATGCTTGACTTCACAAAAAACCTTTATTGTGGAGTGTGATGTCTTAGGGAATGACATTGGTACAATTTTAATGCAATAATCAAGGATACTTACCTTTGAAAGTAGCTAGATTAAAGGAAATAACTTACTCAATGCATTTATGAAAAGAAAATGTTGGCCATATTACATGCAATTAAGAAATGGCTCCCTTACCTAATAGGAAGACACTTCAAGGTAAAACTAGATCATGATAGTTTCAATTACTTCTTAGAAAAAGTATGATCTTCATAAGAGAAACAAACATATGTTACAAATATGTTATATTATGTGTAACATCCCCAATTTTAATCCCCGTGGATTATTATATAATTATACATATGTAATTTATGTTGGTGAATCAGTATGCTTTGGGCCAGAGAGCATGTATTGATCAATAAGAATGAGGGCCAAGCTATGTAAATTGTGCATTCAAATTACTAATAAAAATAAATTGCTATCTTTGATATCTGAGGGATGATAACAACGGGGGGATATGATTCCACAAGAGAGGGGGGATAAATGGGGTTCAAGGGGTTCCACATTCCTAATAATACAAGTTATTTTATTACCAATGTTTACCTCCTTTGAATTATCAAACCCATCATGAATACATGTAAACTTTTGGTGGGAAAGTTCATCTCACCAATTTATGATAGCATGGGATGACTAAAACCACTTTTTTGGAAATGTGAGAATCAAATAATACATGAGAGAAAATGAAATTTGAGTGGGTATTGACGGCCCTTTTTGCAACCAGTTTTTGGGGACCGCAAGAGGAGAGCTAGGTGATGGAAAGAGCACCATCCATGTTTTGTATGAGAGAATCCATGAAAGGGGCTATATTTTGTGCTAAGAACTAGGTTGGCATGCCTAGGAGTGATATTTTTTTGAGAAATCACTCAAAATCCTATGGGTGGGTTGTTGTGAGCACTCCTAATTACAATTGATAAATCTTAGAGTCCCCAACTATAATATTTATTGGCCAACCTTATGTTATATCCCTGAAGGGAAGTGGGATATCCTAAGGGACTATGTGGTAAATAAGGAGATCTCATTCCTTGGGTTGTGTAGGTTGAGGGGAAAGAGAGTCGATGGATTAAAATTGTTGTAGGCATTAGCAATGTATATATTGGGCTATTAGTCGATAGTGTAGCCTTCCATGAGAGCCAAACCTCCCGTAACATCTCACTCTACTGAGCACATTTTTTTTGAACTTATTCTTTGAGGACACTTGTGTGCAAGTGATCTGGTTATGGTACATTGTGATTTCATTTCGATTATGGATTATACATGATGATGATGTTGTGTTGTGACTTATTGTTACTGGATATATATGTATTGACAGATGCTATTGACGAGTTTTCCTCAGTGTGTAGGACACATGACAGATTATTGATGTTGATGGCATCAATGGACTTTCTTGGACTCTGGATTGAGTCAGGGAGTGGATTTTATCTTGTTTGATTATTTCATTTTACGCACATGTGACATATGATTGATTATAGTATGATTATGTATATAGATCATTGACAATGTTTTTTTCAATGGATGCAAGTTGACAATTCTTTCTAATACAACTCATATAAGTGGTAAAGGGGCCATGCACAAAAACCAGACATTGAGAGAGAGGTGTGGTTGTGTCCCTGTCACATCCTACTAGAAATCTCGTTGTCACTCGAATGGTAGGTTAACGATTACCTAGTTCGGTAGGTCCACGATGTCGTGAGGGAATATCGAGACAGTCGCTCACGAAGATTCCTAAGGAATGTGAAATAAGGAGGAGTCATTATTCCTTAGAAGCCCTTAGTCTCTCACAAAGTCGACCAAGTGGAGTGTTGGCTCCAAGGGTTGGAAAAAATTCCAAAACTATTCAAAGGAGAGTGTCACCCTTGGAGCACGGAGGTGCGTTCTGAAGGGCACATCGCGAAATTAAAAAATAAAAATGTGTCAATAAATCTAGGTGGCCTAGAAAACATTGAAATGATTAGACCTTGTCGGATTAATTTATTTAATTAAACAATGAATTGATTAATTATAAATCCCAATAAGATCCTAAGATTAACTCAAAGACTAAGCCTAAGTATAAGTTTTGTTAGGGGACTAAATTAAATATTAAATAAATCAAAAGAATAGAGATAAATCAATTTAAGGGAAATGTGAATAAAAATATAAAGATTGAATAAAATGCACATGTTGGCATGAAATTAATAAATTTGTTTTTAAACATGAAATAATTAAAAATATGAGATAATAGGTGTACACATAGAATGGTATCTAGAGTCAAGCTACCACTAGTCTAACTAGAAGAAGACTCTTAATCCAACTCTAACTAAAATCTAGTTATGAGACACTCATGAAATGAGAATGTGGGGAATAAAGGGACAACTAAGAGTGAAAATAGGAACACAATGGGGGAATGTGAGAGAAATTGACTTTTTAAATAAAATAAAAATTTGTAATTACTTGTGAAACTTAGGGAAGGTGTGATAAGTGTGTGGGTGAATAATCTTAATTTATTTAATTACAAAGTTAATTAATTGTGCATGTGAACATGTGTCACTAAGTAAAATTCTATAAAAAATAATGGTGTAGAAGGAAAAATTCTCGGTAAGGTTATGGTACCAAAATTATAGTGAACTGTGTTTTACTTGTGAGAGTTTGGATACCAAGCTTGAAGAAAAGTGGAAGCTCTTCCTTGTGAGACAAACTTGGATCTATTGTTTTTGTTTTCTTGTGTGTGGACCCTTTGCGGCTCGGGAGGCTAAGGGGGAAGAAGAGTACCCCTAGCATTGGTTGGGAGGTACGGGTGAAGTCTCTGGATTGGAAAGAAAGGAAGGACAATACAAGAGATGTGTGCAAATAGTGAAGTCTAAGATCATCTCCATACCTACTTATTTTTCGGTTTAGTGTGTTTATTTGTATATACACATGTCTGTAATATCTGAGATTGATTGTAAGATAATTATATATGGAAGTGTATTGAAATTTTGTTGGTATAATGAACTGGTTATAAGTTATATTATAAATTTCAAATCATATTTCCAATGATCTTGAATCAGTTAATCCGAAGATGTATTTCTTGTTAAATTTTATAAATTGTATTTATATAGTGGTTTGGTACTAATAAAATTTGATAAAAATTTATGCTAATAGTGCCCACAAGGGAATTAGAATTATGTTGAAGGTTTTGAATCTAGTTGAATAGATTTCACATACTACCCCATGCACACATTCTTTCTTCCCATCATTCTTTGTTTGTGTTATTGTAAAATACAACCCTGGTTCTGCGTTTTGGTTAAAATTATGGTGATTAAATCTCTACATTAGATTTAAGTTTTGATTGATGAATGGCGGCCATTTCCATGCCAAATTCCTGTGTCTGGATCTTGCACCACGCAGTTATCAGTTGCTTGGATCTGCTCCAGATCAACAAGTGGGAAGACTTGTTCTCAATCGTTCGCCTCTGATCCAAATCAAGCATATAGAAGGCAAGAGCTTTGAATCGAGGAAGCTTTGTAAAAATCGAGAAAGTTGATCTTGGAGATCTCCAGACGCATTCAAAAACCCGTACGCATTCTCGCGCCAACAAATACGTTTAAACCCCAAAAACATAAATTGAATTGCAGCGTTTCTCACTTTCAATGGCCGAATTCGTCAAGGGTTTATGGATTCTCTGTAAAATCGTTGCTTCAAATCACTATGTAGCCGCAAGTTCAAATCCTTGGGGATCACCGTACAGATATAAGGGACATACCATTATTTCTTGAAGGAACTTTTTCTATACCTTTGCAGAATCGAAGCTCTTATTCTCTTCAGATCCAACTCCACAGACAACAGAACATCCTCGAGCACATGTTCGCGCAGTTCAGAGTGGCGCGGGTCTTCAGATCCGTGAGGTAAAATATAACTATTAATTATAGATTGAGATTGGAGAATCAATGATAGATATTCTATCATTTCTACTATCAATCATAATACAACAATGTGTTAGTTGAGCTCTCCATAACAAAGTGTTCATTGTTATTGTATTTGATTGTTTAAAAGTACAGTGTAGTAACTTTTATTTTATCCATGAATGGATTATAATCTAAAAATTATTTAGTTGGTATGTTTACCATAGAGCAAGATATAGTGCCCTTAATATAGAGAATTGGTTATTTATTCTATTACTTCAACAAGCAGTGTTAGTTGTGATTTTAGTTGTGAGTGTGAAGTTTAAGTTATGGATGAATGGTTTGATAAATTGTGTAGGTTAAATTGCTATAATTGTTAAAGTTAGATGAGATATAAAAACAAAAACACTAGTAATTTTACTATCTATTACTTTGGATTACTCATGATTGTTTAGAACCTGGTGGTATGTTATAATTTGATGAGAAATGTTGTTGATTAGTCATAAAATTGGAATAGGATGTTGGCTAAGGGATCTAGATATCTCCTTGTTCCTCAGAACAGTCCTCAGTTGGTCAAAATAAATCGAATGAATCCCGGACTTGAGCGTTGATTATGTGTCTTGGAGGTCCTAACCTTGCAGGATAGGTTGGGCGGGTCACTACTTTTTGTTATCTTTACGTGATATGGTTGATCTTAATTAATTGTGGTGATGTTTTCAAATTCTTGATTGTGGGG